>ML795840.1:197982-208879 GCA_009831015.1 Picea engelmannii
GGTTTTCTTCCTATGGCAGGCCCCTTATTATACGTGGCTTCAATCTATTGCCCCGAGTCCCATCACCATCTGCTATCTGACAGACCTTCGTCACCTCTGGACGTCACCTTCCACCTTCTCCAAACTGGTCATGTCCCATAACTGTTGTCAGTCCTTCTCCCCTATTTGTTTGTGGCAAGCCCCTTACTATGACTTTTACCTCCAATCGATAGCCTCCACGTCACCCATCCGTATCCCTCGGCCACCGTCACCTGCCATCTCACCCTCAAAATGATCTGTTGGCCATTTATTACTGGATAACCTATCCGTTATCCAGCTGACCTGTCTCCCGTGCCCAATCGACCCCATTTTAAATAAAACTACCGTTGTCCCCCTTACTTTCATTATTCACCCATCGCACCAGAGAAATTCACCGCTTACTCCTCCGTTAATTTCCATCGCCCTCATCCACAGTCAGTTACCCCCACTAACATTGTGTTTATTGCAGGTACTATTGCAGAAATGGCGCCAAAGTCCAAACAAGCAGAAGGAGAGGAAAATCCATTTCTCCCGCCTCCTGTCAACCTGGACAGGATCCCACTGGTCAACAAAGACCGGTTGATCATAGATACAAAATGCAAATTTGATTTCTCAGACCTCCAATCGTGGCTCAGGGAAGTTTTCCTGGACCAGAGCGATGAAATTGGACTCTGGGAGTCCAATTTACCCCTCTACCTCTTCCCTTAGATCCACCATTTTCCCGAGTTCGCTCTCAAATGTCAAGCCCACTATATTCCTGAACAAAGAGCCGTCATCTCTTTGTCCGGAGAGATCCTGTTCCTCATCACACCCGAAGCCATAGACCAGATGATGCAAATCCCCTGAGCCGACTCTGTGTCTCCCTTCAACCTGGAAATCCTTACAGAGTTGTACCAGAAAATGAATTTTCCCCAAAGAGCTCAAATATTCGAGCTTTTCCTTCCCACATCCGCTCAATTCCCCTAAACAAATCCCCCTTATCCGTCTTCCATGTTCTCGACTAAGGGAAACCAAGTCATCTCATCCCTTTGCGCTCTGTTGGGATACTATTCTGATCAGTGGGTAGATGAGCCCATTCTGGGTTTTCTATCCATTTTCTCCACTGATGAAAATCCCACCACCCAGTTTGATTTTAGCACATTCTTGGCAGACAATATTCATGAATAGTTCATGAATTTTGGCACGGAAGGCATGTTCAGATATTCATCAATACTAGCCTACTTGTTCGTCTTCTTCCAGGCAGATAAATTTAGTTTTTCCATGCAGAAGATGGATGAAGATGGTAAACCTCAGGCAGTCACAGCATGGACTTCCTTGCTCAAGCACAACTCCACAGAGTACAGTTTCAAGGGGTTTATCGATCAGTTCTACCACCCTGTGGTAAGTATGTTGAGCGGCAGGCCCGAGCCTCGAATAAATGACGAAGTCCAGAGAATCCTGCATCTCTCGAACAACACAAAGACCGGGGATTGGTACTTGTATCAAAATTATACAGAGATCAAAGTATACGGGTGCGAGTTGGCACCGTATAAGCTGCCCAAATATTTGTCTGTCAGAATATTTTCTCTAGAATATATAAGGCAGATTATAAATTCAGATGATATCCATTTTGTATCATTGAAGAAAAAGTAGCATCTTAGAATCAAGGGGCAGATTGGCTCCTTCATCTGCAACAATCGTGGCATTGGGGAAGAAGTAGACCGAATGTTGAGAGAAATGAAGTTCTTCATGAGCTTCCCATGGAATTATGATCCATATGGGATCATCTCAGAGATGAGGGTGAAGAACAAGAACATCCCATATGTTCATGAAGCTAGGCCTGAGCTGGAAAAATTTGCAAATCAGACAGTGTGGGAGCCTAACACATTGGTCGAAGTGGAACAACAGTTTCCCCCGACCATTGTGCCACCAATGACCACGCCACAGGTCCCAAAAGAGAAGAGGTCGAGGCAGGATTTATCTCCGCCTGTCACTGAGGTATCTTCCAAGGAATTCCAGTTGCACACCAAGAGGCCTAAGACTTCGTCAGTCCCTAGCCCGACCGGGGAAAAAGAAGCCCCGTCCACCACAGTGACCAAGTCGGTTATTCCACCCTTCGGGTCGAGCCTCCATAAGGTCATTACCCCAGCATTGTCGAAGCATTCCACAGAATCTGCATTGATCACTCAGCCAAGCAAGGTGGGACCTAAGCTGAGTATTTTTGAGAAGTATGAGTTGATCAAGAAAAGGAACCAGACCCTTACCAGCAGTACTTGCACTCAGTTTTGGAAGCAGACGTCAACTGCGTAGCATAGGCTATTGTCTGCATTTGACACAGAAAAGGGCAGGATGCACATGGCCTTCCTCCAGGCACAGGTACCAGACCCCAAGGTGATCACTGATTATAAAAGGGCCACCTTCGAATTCCAGACGAAGGACATGCATCTGGCTGATCAAATGGATCTGCACAAGCAGACAGGGGAAATGGTTTTCTACACTCTGGCACATGCTTCTACTGTTGCGTCGAAATTACAGGTGTCCCTGAACAATGTTCAAACATAATTAAAGATGGAGAAGATATCGTCCTTTGCAAAGGACAATAGGATCAAAACTTTGGAGGAGTTGTTCCTCAAGATCGGTTATGACCCTTCAAATGTGAAAGAAGCCGAGGAAATGATAAATAAGAAAAATGTTGACATAGCATCCTTGAGGAAGCAACTGAAGCTCCCACCCACAGAGGATTCACAGGTGAGGGAGATAGCATAGAAAGAAGGTGAGAAGGATGAAATGCTCAAGCTGCTCATGGAGAAGAATGCACATCTCAAAGAAATGGAAGCTGAGATGGAGAAACTATTAAAGGAGAAGGAGCAACTGAAGCCAATGGAAGTCATTCCATTGAGTTCCATTCTAATTTCGGGAGTGCGTACAGCATCAGTGACAACAGTCCCATCCACGACTCCATTGACATCCCAGGAGAAGACAATTGATCTGGCTGAGTCCATGGAAAAAATGAACTCGCAGGAAACAGAGATCAGCAGGCTTAAAAAGGAGATTGAGAACCTTCAGGAACTCAAATTCTCCTTCCAGACCAGCCTCTCCAAGGAAAAGCAGGTAACAGAGCAGCTCAAGCAGAAGCTACAGCAGCTCCGGAAGCAGACAGTGGCAGGAAAGACTTTAGCTGAGGTGAAAGAGAGTGTATGGACATATATCACTAAATCCATGAATGAGATATGGCCAATGATCCAGATCATGTTTGAGCAGAATGAATTGGTCCAGAGGAGCAAACAGGCCATTGAGAAGATCAGAGTAGAATTGGGAGATATGCCAACATAGGGAAACGAGATCATCAAGTTCCTCAATTCTAAGACTAGGGAAGAGCTGGAAGAGTGTTGACGGGTGAAACAGTCCGTCCGTCAATTGAGAGAGTGGAACCGGTCTGGGGTTGTCTAAATAACCCAAGTCATTTGGAATGAACCACCCTGACGAGTTTAACGGCTCCATTGGCCGCTCTAAGGTCTTTTAAGAAAACCAAAGAGAAACTAATCTAAACTAACTAATCTAAACTAACTAAACTAAATAAAACAAATAAAACTAACTAAAACAATCTAACTAAAACTAAATAAAAGAAACTAAACTAACTAACAATAAACAAATTAACTAAAAACAAACTAACTAACTATTATACTAATCTACTTAAAACAAACTACTAAATAAACTAAAACTAAATATAACTATTCTAACTATTATATACAATCTACTAATTACTAATATAATAACTCAAATCAACTATCTAGTTACCAGCTGCAATATTACTTATTCACAAATGTACACTATAAACAATCTACAGATTTAATTAAAACCTGCAAAACTCATGTGTTTTCTGCCCTAAGACAGCAAGATATGTTTTTTGATTTTTTATATTTTATGAAAAAGAAATAAAACTACTGAAATTAAATGATCTAGTATATTTACTGAAATTAAACAATCTAATATAAATCTAATTAAACTTATTTCTAAACTAAACTACTTAATGAAAATAGCAAGGGAAAGACTAACTGACTTGGAAGCGCTCCTAATTTGTCCTGTGCGTGATGACTCTGAAGCTGGTCGGAGGAAGGAAACTCGCACCGGATTGGTCCAAAAGCTTCTCGTAAACGACCGGCTGTGCTGCTCTTCGAGTTGGTTTGCAGGACAAACAAGACATAAAAATATCATAACAACTATAAGATGTATAAATCTCTGCAATAAGGGAAACCTGTTATGCAAAAACTTATATTTGATAATTCAATCAATGAAGAAGATAAACCGTAAATTCACAAAATGAATTAAACAATTGTTATGTATTTTATACAATTGGAAGAAACCAGATATGGATTACAATGATTAAAATTATATCATTTGCACATGATCTAGATAGCTAAAGTAGTCATAAATCATAATCAAATTGATATACAAAACATGAAACAAAATGTTGATATATTGAGAAGCTAAAGCTATGACAAAACATCAATTCTGTTTCAGTCTGTATTAGAACTCCATATCCTTGTTCTCCCATGAATGAGGATGAACCTTATTACAAAAGTCATAAGTATATATAAGTCTCTCCACAGGGTAAAACATCCCTATGGATAATATCAAACAGTTTTACATAATCAGGGAAAAATCGCAAAATCGACTAAACTAGGAAAATCAAATGCAAGTGAAATCTTTGAAATATCTCCCAACTTCTCATCAAATCCACTGCTATTTCGAATTGATCTACAATAGACCAAAAATAACCAATTAGAAAGACATTTCATCAATAAAACAATAAAAATTGTATCCTACAGACTTAGCTACAGAATCATCTGATTCTGTAGCTAGTCTAGAATAGCATATAGGACCAGATAGCAATCAAATGAAATCTTTTCAAAAGAATCAAATCCAATTTAAATTTTCTTTTAACAAATATCCAAAAACTAACCACTATGATTCCAATGAGTTTCTCATTCAAATTAAAAAAATCGAAAAAGATTCAAAACAGGATAAAAATGCTCTATTTTTTTAGTCACCATAAAATATGGTCAAACCATAACATGACTGTTTCATATCAATGGTGAATCATATCACATAAGATACGATTTAATTCAACACAATCATAATCGATACAATCATAATTGAACATAATCAAAATTGATTTGTTACGGCTGTAACAATGTGCATAAGATTCATATCGTTCTAATCAAATACCAATATGGAAAGATAGTTACGATTATTGCCAAACATTCATAACAACATCAAACTTCACCATAGATTTCAATCGTTGAGCATTTACATAGTCAACAGACAGGATCACATAGTGATTGTAACCATCAACAGTAGTGATAATCATAAACTGGATAACAATCAGAGCAAATCGTAACTGAGTTAAAAATATAAACAAATCGTAATCCTGGGCATGATCACTTGCAATATGAACCGAGCTAATAATACAGTCAAATAGTGCGAATCGATTAGTTGGATATAACAATTATGACTCATATCTATTCACAAATTGATTATGCTTTTAACAGGATAGTATTCGAATTGGTCAAAAGACATGGAATATAAAATCATAACAGTTAATCATTATTGCCAACCATATCGTATAGACTAAAACCAATTACAAATGGAAACATTGACTGTGTTTGAAATTGAAATACGAGAAATGGCTTGTGTTTAGTAAAGATATAAAAAACAGAGTATTCAATCGAAGCCAAATTAAAACAAACAAATCCATAATGCGATCAATCGAATCAAAGCTAAATCCAATCAAAGCAAATTCGGGAAACTAAATTCGATTAATCAAAACAAAATTATATACAATAACACATGCTTGAGTGTCAAAACAAATCCACGCTGTAAATAGAGCTTATGAGTTTATCATATAAACATGTGATAATCATACCAGTGAGGCTGCTCGAGCTATGCCAATTTTGAATTGACAAACGTTGTAGCCGACTCCACAATCTTAAACAAAATCGAACCTGTTGTTCGTTGTTTCTTATCGGTGGCTATCGATTTAGCCTTCTGATTGGTGAGCCTTGCAACTTGATCCTCCAGAGCATGAATTCTGGACTGCAGCATTGGCACGTCAAGGTAATACCTTTCTAGCCATGAGCCACACTGATCACATGGTGGAGCATCTGGTTCGGATAGAACAGGAGGGGGTTTAGACGAGTCACCGGGGTTTTCACAAGGCATTTTGATGCCTGGGTAATTAGGATCATTCTGCAAGGAAGGTGGTAAGTTTTTGACAAAATCGTATGAGGGTTTGTCGCACAGACCTTCAGAATAGGGATACTCACTTGCTAGGTAACGTTCTACCTCCGAGTCAGAATCTTCACTTACCATGATAGGGTCAGGATTGACAGGGTGTCTCGGTTTGTTTCTTTCCATGCGAGAGATTAATCGGGCATTTTTCTTACCTTTAGAATTCGCATTAGGCTTGGTTTTAGGCTTTTTAGCCACGGGTTTGACATTTTCCACATCCTTGGTGACAGAATTGGGTAGATCAATAGGCGAGTCGGGTAGGCGTTTAGGTAACAGAGCACTGTAAGGCACATGAGTTACTAACTTGCTCTCGCTCACCACAGGTTTGTCAACCTGTGGTGGGCTTGAGTCTTCAAACTTATTGCGATAAAGAAAGTCACTCCAACAGTCTCGGCGTAACCCCAAATGACAAACCACAAGCATTTTAATTAACCCAAAATGAAAAAGGTTATTATCGGCCTGGTTCTGTTTATACCTTTTAGACATTTTAAACAAACTCCTATGCAGGTAAAAAGGCATATTAAGTTCATAGCCCATGAAAACCATAAGTAGCCGAAGGTGATACAAGAAAACGAAACCATACCGGCCCTCACAGGTGATAAATTTCTTGGTTATCATCAGCAGGTCATGCCAACGTTGCTTGAGCATATTCGTAGGCAAACCTTTGTCACAGGAGTGCACCTTTCGAGACTGGAAGAGCAATGTCCATGGGACATCTTCCACTTTGCAATTTTTTGACCATTTCTGTCCAGTAGCAGGCAGACCGGTAGCTAAACTGAGAAATTGCTCGTCAATTTCCAACTGCACATCCCCAACCTTGGCTCGACAGCCATCAAAGGTCAACGCGAATTGTCGAGCCACACCAGGGTTAAAGCTATCAAACTTTCGGATGAATGGGAGCCAGCCAAAATCCTCAAGGTCATTGTAAGCACCATCAAACATCAACAAATCTTGGCAACCATTGGGTTCAGCCCTTACGACTGGAGCCATGGTGCGGGCTCATGGTAGGGTTTGGATTGAACACAACAACACATGAGCAAAATCGTTTGGGTTAATAGCTATGAGCGCTCAAAGGGGAGGTAAATTAATGTGCGCGTGCGAGGGTGGTGGGATTACCACCACCATACAGCATAGTAATGGCACAGTGCAACACTGTTTAATCAATCATGACATCACTCAAACCATATTAATCGACCAACCCAAGATTTAAACGGTGGATAATTATATCAATGTGCCGTTGTATAGTTTGAAACCATGAACGTTCAATGTTAAATCAAAACCCAAATTTTTCACCAACGTGCCATGTGTATAACTTCAAACTATTGCCATTCAATATGAAATCAAACTCATATGTCACCCATGCACTTGTTGCATAATGTGTAATCAAAGTTTATTACATTGTGACCAATGATTTTATAAGGTCGACAAGTTAAGAGCTTATAATAATAAGGATCACATCATAAAAAAATCAACCATGACCCCTATATCATCAAGTATAACCAATAGATTTTCATGCTCAATGCCTTATCAATCAAATAAAAGTCAAGTTACGCAATCAAAGCAAGAATAGGCAAATGGTCATAGTTCGAAAAATCAATCCAGCCAAATAATAACAAACCAAAGGTAAGTGCCTTTAAAAAAAAACAATCATGACCGTTCGAATAACGATGGAGGAGTTTTCACGCTTTCAGTCGTGAAAACTGAATCGACCAATTTGCAAGTGTCGCATGAATGGAAACATCGTTTATTTGCAGAATGCGACGATAATTTTAAGTTCAGAAGATAAAGGTGTAGGCAGCTTATAGGGCATTTGAAAAATTGAATTGGCTGCCAACAATGGCGACGCACTGGGAGAAGCAGTTATCTCTGTCAAAAGAAATAAATTCAGATTAGGACAGCAGAGAAAAATTCAGCTCAAAAACAACAACCAGAAAATCGTACAAACATCATCATTTACCATCTTTTCCAACGATGTTTTAAAAGATGAAAACTAATAACAGTCTTAAGATTGGTAAGTCACGATATTAATGATAAAATCTTTAATACTATTGGCATGGCCACTGCTGCCAGCAGGCGTCCATAGCCTCGACAGGGTTTCCATTTAACCCACTTGGACATCTGTATCTTGTCAAGAAGCTCTGGATCAGAATAAAGGACAATAAGAGGTTATTTATAATTTTTTACAGATTTTCATTTATCCGACATTGCTTCGCTACCAGCGGGCCTATTCAGTACCCCGACGAAGTTGTCTTGGCGCCATGCTTGCATTTACCCGCTGCCAGCAGACTTGTTCAGTATCCCGGCGGGTTTACAAACACTTCCCACAACTCTTATTGACATTTTTATTTTTATTTTCTTTTATGGATAGCTAAGCGGGGTGACGCTGAAAAATCTTGATATTTTATCATATTTTTTAGACCTCATCAAAAATTTTGACACTGTCCTTTATTTAGCTCTAGAAATGTTTTATTTACAAAACAACTTGCTATGACAGGGAGACATCCTTTTGAGTCATTCCTTTATGGAAAAGGGATAGCGTAAAAAGATAATAGATGATCATGACAAACTTCACTCAGAGATTGAAATTAGAAAACTTCTTTCAAACAACAAAATTTCCAACATAAATATCAGTTTTTTAGAAATATATATCATTGATGTTCGTACAAACTTTCAGAAGTTATTTTAGCGAAGAAATTTTTCTGTGGTCTTTGTCTGAGTGGCTTAGTGCACAAGCATGCATATCTTTCAAAAACACAAAAAAAACTGATTAATTAAATCAAAACAAAAAACGAAAACAAAGGCAAAAATAAAAACAAAGGAAATATTTACATAATATACAAGGGTAATAATCAAGCAAAGTATCTTTTCAAGGCTTGGCCATTCATCGGATAGGCGTCAAGCTGCCCTTCAAGATTCTGTAATCGAAAGGAACTAGGACCCAACTTTTCAGCAATAAAAAATGGCCCAAGCCATAATTTTGAAACTTGGTATGTTCACCCTTCCCTTCGTGTGGTTTGTCCCACTTTAAGACGAGATCGCCTACTTCAAAATTCCTATCAGAAGCAGAACTAGAATCGAACCAGCTTTTAATCAATTGTTGATGTTGGTCTAACTTATGCTTATATTGGATTCTTACTTCTTCTAACTTCATCAAAACGTTAATACGGATTTCTAAAGGGGGATAATCTTCTTCTTGAACTTTTTGTGGCAATTGAAGCGAAGGAAGAAGAATGTGAGGTGGAAGAATGGCTTCTCTGCCATAAACGAGAAAAAAGGGGGAATTACCTATAGCGGCTTTGGGTGTTACCCTATCAACCCACAGTGCATTAAGTAGTGCATTGTGCCAGTTCTTGTGATTTTCAGCCACGGTTCTCTTGATAATTTTGATCAAGTTCTTGTTTGTCGATTCTGCTAAGCCATTGCCCTGGGGGTAATAACTAGCAGAATACTTAATCTTTATTCCTTTCTCCAAAGAGAACTCACTCACCTCAAGAGAAGAAAAGTATGAAGCGTTATCAAAGACTAGACAATCAGGGATACCGAAACGAGTGATGATATTCGAATTCAGAAAAGCAATCACCTAACTTGTGTTAACAGTTCTTAGCGCGGTGGCTTCAGACCATCGAGTAAAGTAATCAGTGGCTGTCACAATATACTTGTGTTGTTGTGAGGATGGAGGGTTAATAGGACCAATGATATCAAGGCCCCATTCCTGGAAAGGAGAATCGACTGAAACAGGTTGCAAGGGGAAGGCTGGTTTTTGCAACCGCCCTGATGCTTTCTGACAGATGATACATTTATGACACAAAGCATGGGCGTCCCCAAAGAGTGTAGGCCAGTAGTAACTGGCTCTTAAAACCTTATGGGCAGTGGTGTCACCACCGAAGTGACCACCAACTTCTCCTGCATGCAACTCAAGCAAGATTCTTTCTGCTTCATCCTTTTCAAGACAACGCATCAGTACGCCGTCAAAATTCTGACGAAACAGTATACCGTTAACTAGATGAAAGGAGGCAGACTTAAGTCTCAATGCTGTTCTTTTGGCGGGGTCAAGGTGACGGGGTGCTGATCCATGTTCAAGACAAAATCTAATATCGTCGTACCAAGGACTAGCGAGGTTTTGTGTGCAACAAATCAAACTTTGATCACGTTGTTCTAGGTTTGACGTATCACTATCTTCTTGTTGTCCTATTTCTGAATCAACTACCAACTTACACAACCCTTGGCCTTGCACTATCTGTGTTGGGGTGATCTCTAAGTCATACTCCTATAAGGAGGTGACCCAGTTGGCTCTCTTCTCTCATAACTCCTTTTGCACTAACAAGTTCCTTACGGCAGGGTAGGGAACAATGGCCTTCGTCCTTGACTTCAAAAGATAGGACCGGAAATGCTTAACTGCTTTGAAAAAAGCATAGGCTTGCCGATCAACTACTGGGTAGTTAAGTTCAGCACCTTTGAAAGTAGATCTCATAAAGGCGATGGGTACTTCGTTGTTCTCGGAATTCTTCTGAGTTAGGACTGCGGCATAGGAACGATCAGAGGCAAAAGTATAGAGTGTAAAGTCTTGAGAGAAATCAGGGCTCATGAGAGATGGAGCGTCTATTATGGC
>ML795840.1:230817-275164 GCA_009831015.1 Picea engelmannii
AATAGAATAGGAAGTGGTCGTATCTTCATTTGTCCACAGCCATCAACGAGAAGCAAAGGATTGGAGCGCAACTCGGAGCGAGCAGGGACAAACGTCGGTTAAAAGGTACTTCTGTTATTCTTCCTTCTCATGCATTAGGCTTAGATAGATTCGAAAGAAATTCAGTGTCCATGATAAGCACTTTTCTGTCTAGGGTTAAGGTCAAGCCTTAGAGGTCGATCTACTTGTCCGCAGGCAGATTTTCCTACAACAGTGGCGACTCCACTGGGGAAAGAACATAAAAATTTATAATTTCATGTTTTCTTTTCCCTAAAAAGAAAGTTTTGTTCCTAGAATATTGCAAATTTGAGAATAAAGTAATATTTAGAGGTTGATCGGAATTTGTACATATTATTTCGGACTCATAAAACTAAAAAGTATATATATAAAAAATCAAAAAGAAATCTGGCTCCTAAGAAAGTTTATACTCGATCTCATCTAGACCCAGAACCTGTGATAGTGACAGATAATCCTGAATAGTTACTCAGGAAGAAAACTGTAGCTGAAAGCTCAGTGAGTCATACTCCCTTGCATAAGTCCATTTCCTTTTCAGGGGAACCCATTACCTTTAAAAACCCTGACTTTGATACCTTTTCCCAACAAAGCCTGGTTAGAACACGGCCCGATAGTTTTGTGACTGGAATCATCTTCGACCCAACCATTTTACAACCCCGAACCCCTGAATTTTTGTCTCCCACTTCGAAACCGCAAATCACTCCCTCTGTACTATCCAGTCCCTCCTTGTCCTCGTCTTCAGTCGCTACCTCGCCAATCATCCAAGTTATCATCCCACCTCCTCCACCCATCATGGCAGCTCGATATGCTCCCTTGGTATTGGCTGCACCTCTACATGCCATGCCCCAAGACTATCAAACAAGACTTCCACAGTTCGGTGCAACAGGACCTTTGAGCACACAACAACACGTAGATAAAATGAATGATTATTATGATCTGCATGAAGTAGATGAAGCTGACGTTCAAATGAGACTGTTTGCCCAGAGTTTGACAGATGATGTTAAAAAGTGGTACAAAGGGTTGTGTGCCACCTCAGTCCTTGAACTTACCGCATTCCAAAGGAGTTTTCTAGACAGATGGGAGGTAAAGAAAAACCCTCTCCAAATTTTGTCAGAATACGAAAATATCCAAAGAAATCAAGGTGAGACAGTGCAAGATTACTGCACTCGTTTCAATAACATGTATAATGTAATCCCTGCTGAAATCAAACCTCCATAAGGTTTGGCCTTGATAAAATTCCCTAATGGATTTGACGCTGACATGTCATACCAACTAAGGGAAAGAAATTCCACCACCCTGGAAGACATGTAGAAAAGTGCTATAAGTGTGGAGGTTAATTTGTTGGCAAAAAGGGCACGTCAGAGGTCAGAGAGGAGAGTCACAATCAAAGAAGAACCTTCCATATCAACCTCAGATTCCAAATTGGATTCTTTGGCCAGAGCAATGGAAATAATGATGGAAAGACTTACTGTGTCAGACAGAAATCCTCCGAGAGAAAACCCACCAGCTCCTCAAGTTCGAAACCCTAACTTTAGGAGAAACCCTCCTCAAATCAGATAGAGAGATCCTAGGGATCAAAGAGAGAAGAGAGGTCCAGATCAACAGATCAGACCTCCCCTATAATAAAATTATGTTGATGAAGGGGAGGAAGTAATCGAAGAACTGGAGGATACTCACATAAATCTCATGGGCATTCACGATAACGAAGCTATTTTCCTTACCCAAGAAGAGCAAGAACTTTTCCTTCTCAATCAAACCAAAGTAAGTGAAGAACCTGAAGATGCAGAATAGTAGGCATTCAAAAATTCCATTTTGGAGGTACATCGACAGTATAATCTGCGGAGTAAAAAGATGAAAGGGAGTTCCCCAAAAAAGACGATTGAAATGAAGAAGGTGATTGAAACCAAGAAGACCTTTGAGCCATCTGCCGAGAAGAGGCTTGAGAAGAGTACTGTCGAAGTTCCTGTGAAGAAAAACCTTACTATTCTGAAAAGATCGTCACAGCCCGAGGTTCCACCTGTTAATCCACCAAGTACTTCTGGCCAGAAGAGCGTGGTGGACAAACCAGAATTGATGAGCCAAGGAAGAGCTCCTACACCTTTCAACCTCGAGGGGGAATTAGCCAAAGTAAAAATTCCCATTCCACTTTCTGAGTTGATGAACAAGGACGTTTATCATTCACAGGTGATTAAAGCACTGATCATTGAACCTGACATAGGCACGGAGGCCTTAACCATTGGATCAGCAAATCACTCAGACATTGTGAACCTTACTGATGATCAACTCGAACTCTTGTTCGGACCTGAAGTAGATGGTCGAGATCATACTGGTGATGTCGCTCCTTTTTACATCAGTTTAAACATACATGACATGATCTTGCATAACGCTATGCTGGATTCGGGTGCTTCCCACAATCTGATGCCTAAAGCAGTGATGGAGAAACTAGGACTGGAGGTCACCAGACCTTACAAATATTTACACTCATTTGACTCTAGTAAATTTAGGTGCATTGGTTTGATCAAGGACATATGTATCACCCTGGTTCAGATTCCCGCAAAGAGCATGGTAATGGATGTGGTAGTTGCAGACATCCCTCCGAAGTATGGAATGTTGCTATCCCAGTCTTGGGGGGCTAAGTTGAGAGGAACCCTGCAACTAGATATGTCCTATGCCACTATCCCAGTTTTCGGGCAACAAAGAAGGCTATACAGAGAAACGTTGATGAAATACATGGTCAGTAGCCAAGAAAATCCGCATAACTATCCTCTCTACTCCGTGCATTCCGACCTGGATTCCTTTATCTTGTACAATGATGGTGACACAGGAGAGCAATACACTCAGCTGGGAGAAGATACATCTAGTCTGGATGAAGGCCAAGAAATAATTGAGGTAGCAAAGATGAAAAACGTGATAACTGAAGAGCTACTGGCGGATTTCTAGAGCATGGATTTTGATGGAGTAGTGAGCAAAGAAGGAGCTGGAGCAGGAGTCTGGCTGCATAATCACCAAAACAGGTATTCAGAAAACCATTCTTACAAATTAAATTTCCAATGCACTAACAATATTGTCGAGTATGAAGCCTTGATGCTCAGTCTAAAGCTTTTGAAAAGAGTTGGTGCTAAACAGATTATGGTAAGAGGTGATTCTGAGTTGATAATAAAGCAAATCAAAGGTGAGTACGCTGCGAAACACCCACATCTTAGAGCTTATAGGAATGATGTTCTTGATGCCCTTAGATGTTTCACTGAAGTTGACTTGCAGGTAATGCCAAGGGGACAAAACATTCTGGCAGACAGATTGGCCACGTCAGCCGCTACCTGTAAGATTCCCTTCCGCTCGACTCGCCCATACACTGTTGAGGTGAAATGAAGACCAACTGTTCTCGATAATATTAGGTACTGGCAAGTGTTTGGTAATGATGATCAAATCGAAGACTTTCTGCAATGTAAAAACGATTTTCAATGTACAAATATAGATTTAGAGAACGAAGATGAAAATGTAAATAGATCAGATTTTGAAATTGATAGTGTAAATAGCGTAGATTCAGGAGAATTAGGCGATGACGAAATGGATGCCAATGTTTTACATTTGAAAAGCAATGTTTTGCCTAGGGGTCTAGTTCCTTTAGAGGACTTGTTTGACTTTAATGACGTAGCCAAAAAACCCAAAATTGAAGCACATGGACAAGAGGTAGAAGACTGTAATATAGGGACTGAGGAGAAACCTAGGATAGTCAAACTGTCTAAATCATTACCCCCAGAGCAAAAACTCAAATACATTGAGCTGTTCAAAGAATGTTCCGATGTCTTCGCCTGGGGATATGAGGATTTGAAAGCTTATGATACCAACATCATACAACACAGGATTCCAATAAAGGAATACCAAAAACCGTTTAGACAGAAACTTAGGAGGATAAATCCCAAGTTGCTCCCTCCGATAAAAAACGAAATCAAAAAAATGTACGATGCCAAAATCATAGTCCCTTTGTGTTTTTCCAAATGGGTCTCTAATTTGGTCCCTACACGTAAGAAATCTGGGGAAATCAGACTCTGCATAGATTTCCGAAATTTGAATAAGGTCTCCCTGAAGGATAATTACCCCTTGCCGAAAATGGACCACATCCTGCAAAGGGTGGTCAAATCCAGTCGAATTTCTCTGCTGGACGGTTTCTCGGGTTACAATCAGGTCCTAGTTCACCCGGATGACCAAGACAAAACCACTTTCACCACACCATGGGGCACTTTCATGTATGTGAAAATGCCTTTTGGTCTGATGAACGCAGGAGCCACATTCCAGAGAGCAATGGATATCGCCTTTGTGGAAGAATCAGGTAAGTTTATTGTCATCTATTTAGATGATGTAACTGTGTTTTCCCGATCTGATGACGAGCATCTGCAACACCTTAGACGAGTCTTCGAGAAATGTAGAAGGTTTGGGATTTTGTTAAATCCTAAGAAAATCCTTTTCGGCCTGGAGGAAGGCAAACTACTAGGACACATCATCTCCAAGGATGGAATCAAAATAGATCCCAACAGAATCGAGGCCATACAAAAATTAGAACACCCAAGAAACCTCAAAGAACTACAGTCTTTTATCGGGAGAATAAACTTTTTACGAAGATTCATTCCCAATCTGGTAGAGCTCCTCGGAAACATTACAAATATGCTAAAAAAGGATGTAAAAATAAAATGGGACTCCGAGTCCAGATAGTCTTTCAAACAAGTCAAACGAGCACTCACAGAAGCCCCCGTTTTGATCAGTCCTGATTTTACTAAGGATTTCTATCTTTTTTCTTTCGCTTCCGAACATACTATAGCAGCGGTGTTACTACAAAAGAACAGTGAAGGGTATGAACAACCCATAGCTTTCTTTAGTAAAGCGTTAAGAGACGTTGCTCTGAATTACAAGATAATGGAGAAACAAGCTTTTCCCTTGGTGAAAGCTATAAAAGATTTTAGGGTCTACATTCTCCATTCCCACACCATAGCTTATGTTCTGAATGCGGTAGTAAAAGACATTTTGACACAGGACAATCTAGATGGAAGAAGGGGAAAATGGATTGTTGTGATTTTAGAATACGATATAGAGATTAAGCCTACAAAACTAATCAAGGGTCAAGGCCTGGAAAAATTAATGGCTGAATTTAACTTTCATGCTCTTGACATTAATTTTTTAGCTGCACCACACGAACAGGGCGAGATGGCGACTCCAAGTGTGAGAGAGGTATTTCTCAACTCTCTCTGGTATGCAGACCTTATATTCGTTTTGCAAAATTTACAAGCTCCCCCTGGTTTGACTAAGACTAAAGCTAGATTTTTAAAGTTGAAAGCCTTAAAATTTTGTATTCTAGAAGTCAATTTGTATTGGAAAGATTCGGGAGGCATTCTGTTAAATTGTTTACTGAAAGATGAAGCTGACAATGTGTTACAAGAATTTCATGCAGGAGAATGTGGTGGCCATCTGAACTAGAAGGTCACAACCAACAAAATACTCAAAGATGGATTCTATTGGCCCGCCCTATTCACCGATGTACATCATAAAGTGACTGCATGTCATCAATGTCAGCTACTTGAAGGCAAAAGCAAACTCCTTCCTCTCCCCCTGAAACCGATCTCAGTTGAAGCCCCTTTCTAGCAATGGGGACTGGACTTCATTGGAGAAATACACCCCCCTTCTTCAGGCCAGCATAGGTGGATTCTCATTGCCACCGATTATTTTACCAAATGGATCGAAGCAGTACCAAGCAGGCAAGCCACTGACTCTGTTATTATCAAATTCCTTGAAAATAATATCTTGTCTCGCTTTGGATGTCCTAGAAATATTATAACTGATAATTGAGTTGCTTTTCGGTCGAAAAATCTCATAGATTTCTGCAACCAGTATCACATTGTTTTGGGGCGTTCCACAGCTTACTACCCTCAGGGGAATGGGCCGGCAGAATCTTCAAACAAAACCTTGGTAAATATAATCAAGAAAACATTGCAGGAAAAAAAGAAATCATGGCACAACAAGTTGGTGTTCACGTTATGGGCTGACAGACTGACCACCAAAAGATCAATCGGTATGTCACCATACCAGCGGGTCTATGGCACAGAGGCAATTTTCCCCACTTCTTTAGGAGTCCTTGTCATGAAGTTGCTTCAATATGTACAAGCTGAGCCAAATGACTCATAGAGAAGGATCAACCAGATGATCCATTTGTAGCAGTCAAGGGAAGAAGTTTTCAACAAGACTCGGGTAATCCAAGAAAACATCAAGAAGATCTTTGACAAACGAACCAAGGAAGATGATTTTGAGCTAGGAGATCTGGTGCTGAGGTGGGATGCCAGAAATGAAGACAAGGGAAAGCATGGAAAATTTGACAGTCTGTGGAGAGGACCATACATGATCCAAGCTTTCAGGGGAAACAATGTTTTCTTGCTAAACAATGTTAATGGGACAGATCTACCAGGAGGACCTGTAAATGGCAGAATGCTGAAACATTATGTGCCACCTCAGTAGAGACTCAATTTTTCACTCTCCATTGTACATATCGTTCTTATTTTTATTTTTCACCTGCATTTTCTGAGTGAAGAACATTAGTCAGTTGGTTGAAGCCCGAAGAGAAGGCCCTAAGATGCTGACCATTGGTTTTCCATTTTTTGAGAATAAAACCAACAAAGGCTACTAGGCAGAAGTTTTCAGAAAGACAGGAACCAGGATTCTTGGCACTTCACAGGGCAAGTACCATCCCCAGGTGGAGTTGTTGTTATCACCCTATAAGTTATAGGATCAACTGGTGACTGGGATATTATCAGTCTCTAGTGTTTTTTGTTGACAAATGATTTTTCATTCTGCAAATAATTTGAAGGAAAAAGAAAAGAAAAAGAGGTCATAAAAGAATTTCAATAAAAGCCCCATGCAATAATAGTAACTTGGTTCATACCTTTCAAGCATGGCCAAGTCTTTTTTAAATTTGATGTTGATAGGATAGTGAATGAATTCGGCTAAACAGTTTAATCTTAGCCAAAGAGTCTAGGTTAGATTAGTGAATAAATCTGGCCAGACTGTCTAATCCTGGTCAGATAGCCCTAGGGTAGAGTAAATTCTTAGCCCAACAGTCTAATTTGGGTTAACTGTCATAGGAACTAGGTTAGAATATAGGTTAGATTGCTTTGTTGCTTCATTTCAATAAGAACCAGTTTGATGTAAGTGTGGCACCATGTTTTCATATGCTTAAAAAGATCATTTTTCTAACCCCTTAGTGGTGTCTACTTGGAAAACCCTGGAAAAACCCATAAAAAATCATTTATCTAAACCCATAAAAGTCTTTCCTGCCACTGGAAAGACTTTCATTGAGGTGAAAGAGAGTGTATTGACAGATATCACTAAATCCATGAATGAGATATGGCCAATGATCCAGATCATGTTTGAGCAGAATGAATTGGTCCAGAGGAGCAAACAGGCCATTGAGAAGATCAGAGTAGAATTGGGAGATATGCCAACACAGGCAAACGAGATCATCAAGTTCCTCAATTCTAAGACTAGGGAAGAGCTGGAAGAGCTGAAGATTGAAGACAGATTAGAGACCATCCTTGAGGTAAAAAGATTTTTGACCAAGAGAGGATTAATGCTTTAGTTGGAAGAGAAGGTTCAGGCTATGGACCTGGGGGTACAAATATTCTTCAGTAAGATTGAGGCTCTCAAGAAGAAAGGTCTACCTGGTCTGAGGGTAATTAATGATAAACTGATGACACTCCCAGATTACAAGAAGAGATTGGCTGATGTGTCTAAGGATAGTTCAAAGTTTGCAGGGATTCAAGGGAGCATCATTGGCAAGGAATTTCTAGATGCCCTTCAATGGGACATCATTATCCAACATGAGATTCGATGCATCTTCCTCACAAAGCCTACATTTTCCAAGTACACAGAGATGGACAAAGTGTATCGAAGACTTCTCAAAATCAACGTGCCTAGTCATCTTAGATGGGAGGAACTCTGTGATCTGATCGATTAACAGATGAGATGTCCAGTTCCAACCAGCTTTCCAGTCAAATGAAGTCATGCAGAGGCTTCATCAACGACCCACCCATAAATCAGCGTGCAGTTACACCATGTCATCAAACAGTTCCTAGATTTAGGAAATTTGTTAAATTAGTTAGGCTAAAAATAGATTTAGCACATCCTGGTCATTAATGACAGGAACGTTTGTAATTTGAGTTATAAATACTTCATCTTTCGAAGTATCGAGGGTTGTTGATCTTCACACCCTGACGCTATTAGACTGTAATATTTTTGAACAGATCTTCCATTAATAAAAAGGAGGCACTTTTACAGGATTCTTGCGTGTACTCAGTGGTGATGTTTTCTCTCTAAGTTGAATGTTATGCTCGCTTTGTTATCATACTGTTTTCTGAAACTAATCTTTAAGAGTAACAAAGGTTGCAGGATTTATCTCGTATACCCTGTTTCTGACTCGGAAAGATTTTAGTGTTTTATCTTTTGGTGATTTCAATAAAGAAATTCTTAACTGCTTCTTTGTTGAAATTATCTTTCTCACCTTTTCTGTTGTTCATCATTTAAGCTACTAAAAGATCCATTGATTATATTATCTCACCCTGTGAGAGTTTTCCCTTTGCGTTTCTGGTTTGTATTTCATATTTTATTAAAACACAGACCCCATAGCCCAATGGAGGTGTATACTGTCTCAACCAATTCGAAAAAACACTTTGACAACAAAACTAACCTATTTCTTTACCTAACCTAATATTTAAGATTGGAAACATAGCTAAATCATATAGAGAAATCCCTCTCTGAAGTTGGAAGGGCTAGATCCCATCTTCAAAAGTGGTTGGATAAAGTTACCTTAGTAGATTTCTTCTGCTGTCAACCTCTAGGAAATTTACCAAGTGCTAACAGAACAATTGATCATTACTGATTCAACCCCCCTCTCAGTAATCCAACACATGTGTTCATTACCGCCACTTTGTATGTCCTTCTTTGTCATGCCATGTGGATATTCTATGATTTGTTGATTGTTCTCTTGAACGTATAAAGGATCTAATGATAGGCATGGTAAAAATTATTTGATCTCAGGTTCTAATTTCTTCTCTCCATCAGATGTTTCCCATGGCTATTTGATCTCTTCTAGGTCTTCTTCTTGATGTTGCTCATGGAATTTTTCATCTTCTATCACTTCTCATAGTGCAGGTATGTTCTTGATTGTTGTCAGGATTTTATCCTTCTGAGATGTAGAGATGTTTATGGCTACTAATAGGATTTGAGAGATTTATTGGAGTATCATTTCCTTATTTTCTCAACAAATTCTTGAGCATGCTTGCATTCTTATTATTGTTTGATAGTCTCTTTCTTGCACATGGATTAGTGCACGGGGGTTTTTACAACACCCAAAAAATATTGAAACTTACCTAATTTTTGAATGAAACCTACAAAAAATGAAACAAACGTCATCTTGAATACCTCATGCTACTAAGTCCCTACTATCACTAGGTTATCATTTGACATGAGCTAGTCTTTACATGCATTCTACTTAACATGATTTAAATGGTTGAAGAGAGACTCACTACAATTCTACTTATAGTGAATGTGCAGGTTCTTACCTCTCATATTCTTATCACTCTTTCCATGCATTCATTCATATATGTATTTAAATGATAAAAATAAAAACTAATGCCTTTCTCACTTCCCCAACAATGACGCCAAAAATGTCAGTCAATTCAATTACATGAACTCTACTACATTAAATCATCAACCCAAGGTTCGTAAACTGATGAAGTGAATGCAAAATATATGCAGGCATTAGCTTCCAATTTATCCCTAAATGATTACTTATGAAAAAGGAAATTTTTTCATTGTTTTAGTTGCATAAACAAAGTTCTATTCAGCTACAGAAAACAGAGTAATTATTCACTATTTAGCTACAAAAACAAAATTGTATTCAGCTACAGAAAGAACAAAGAATTTAATAATGATGCAGAAACAAAATTGTAAAGACACAACTATAATTTCAACACTTAGTATCATTAATATATTGGACTGTTAATAACATTCTTTCAATCATCTGAAGCAGTGAGAGTTCATGTTGTAGAAATAACAATCAATTGTTCAATTGATGTTTGTTGTGTTAGTTATCTTGCGTATGCATAAATAAATAAACTTGAATGAAATAAATGAATATAAATGTAAAATATCACAACTGAATAGGAAAACAATACCAACAAAAAAGTAAATGCATAGCACACTCCTCCTCAAGAGGGTCGTCCTAGCTTGGGGAACGCTACTTAGAAAGGAACGTATATAAGGTTGAACTTGTAAACTCAACGTGTAAAACTCATGAATTCAACATCAACAAGATCTTGATATATTAATTCAACAACAATACAATGTTACAATAGTCTAATAACAAGAGATGTGTCTCCTTATGAAGGTCTAATAGCTCCTATTTATACATTAGAATCAAATTTGCATAGATCCAATTCTTACGAATCTCAAAACAACCTATAATTATGGGAAAATCTAGTTTAAATAATCAAGGATATATCCTATATATTTATGTTTTTGAGATATTTGTCTACCATGAACCTAAATGGGATCGTCTTGTAGAAAAACCATGTCTCATATTTCCAAGATTTGCTTTCATATTCTCTCAATTGACTCCACGAAATCATTTCCTGGAAACTGATAAGAGTTTACAAAAATCTTTGAACAAGAGCTATAGTTTTTTGTTGTCGACCTGGGAATGATATAATGGACACATAACCATATCGAACCTTCTATCTGCAAATTCCATATGGTCGATTCTCATTTGGAAAAGTGCAAGTATGAGAATTGATTATGATGGCAACAGGAAGTAAATTTTGGTGGCTTGGAGCTCTTCAGGCTTGGCAGCACTGAATTGTGGCTACAAAATTCATCAACTATCATTATTAAACCAATCACAATCCTCTTTAATTCATTAAAAATAAGTAAATTAATGAAAATTAACCACTTAATGCTTGGAAGTTTGTATTGGTGCCTTCTTGAGGAAATAAGATAAAAATGGAAATGAATGGATGGAAGGAAAAATGATAAAAAGGAATAATTCTAACAATGAAAAAGGTGACAAATAAATGACCCAAAAATCCCCTTGTAGAAATTAGAAGTGAACTTGGGATCTCCATCTGACACTATTTCCTTAAGCACACCATGTAGCCTGACAATTTCCGTCATGTAATTCTCTGCAATATCGGTTTCCTTGTGAGTTGTTTTCATTGGTATAAAATGTGCATCCTTTGTAAGCTTTTCTATCAGTACCATGATTGAATCATGTTGTCTTTCGGTTCTTGGAAACTTGGTGATAAAATCTATTGTAACTACCTCCTATTTCCATCCAGGAACGGAAAATTGTCATAGCAGTCCAACTAATCCCGTAAAGGTTCTCACTTCTGGAACATTCATTGGTGCTGACCAAATTTTGATTGCATCAATATTCTCAGAGTCCACCGTTATGCCCTCCTCTGAGATGATGTGGACCAAATAATGGATTTTACTTTAATATAAAGTGAATTTTCTTAACTTGGCATACAATTCGTGCTCTATCAACACTTGAAGCACCATTCTCAAATGTCTCTCATGACCCTCCTTTGCCTTGGGGTAGACAAGAATATCATCCAAGAAGGCAATGATGGTTTTTTCTAGTTAGTCTCTAAACACTCCATTCATTAGGAACATAAAAGTAGCTAGTGCATTTTTTGGGCCAAATGGCACCACCAAAAACTCATCATTGCCATATATTGTCTAAAATGTTGTCTTGTTGGTGTTTTCTTCTCTGATTCTTAGCTAATGGTAACCTGACCTCAGTTCAGTCTTAGAAAATATCCTTGCTCCTTTTAGTTGATCAAAAAGATCAACAATCCGCGGTGGAGGGGGTACCTATTCTTTACCGTAACCTTATTAATATTTTTAAAGTCAATATACAACCTCAGAGTTCCATCCTCTTTTTTCACAAAAAACATTAGGGCGCCCCAAGGTGAGGCACTTGGGTGTATGCACCCCTTCTTCAAGAATTATCCTAGTTTCATCTACAAATCTTTCAACTCTGGTGTGATCATTATGTAGGTTGTTTTGGACATTGGGGAAGATCCAAGCATTAATTCAATAAAGAATTAAATATATCTTTGGTGTCAATCAAGACAATTCCCCAAACATGTCTTCATATTCCCTCAAAACTAGATAATCTTCAAGACTTGGATCCTTATCATTTGTTGGCTCTTCCATATGGGATGCATATATATGGAAACCTTTCCTAACACTTATTTCCAACTGCAATGTTGAAATATATATGATAGATATAGGTCTTGGAATACCTTGCATTGTCCTTGAATTTCCTTCCCCATCAAGGCATGTGAAATCTTTGTTGTAGCAATCTAGGAAAACATGACACTTATCCAACCAATCCATACCAATTAAGAAATCATATGACCCAGGTGGTATGATGTTCATATATACCTCAGTGCCAACTCCATTCATGTTTACTAGGCAATCCTTGACAATTTCATTGATTTTTCTCTTAGTTCTAGTGGCTAGTTGAACCAACTAAGACTTTTCATGCTTACATCTCTTCAATTTAAACATGTCAACTATTATTGGATCTATATAGATATGACTAGATCCATAATAAATCAAAATAGATATGGGTTGATTATTAATCTTATCTTCTATCTCAATCATGTGAGATCAATAATCTACTTGTATGTTGTCTAAAGCTACATAAATCCTTGGAATGCTCCTGCCCACGTCATCCATTGTATCATCTTCCTCAATGTTATGCATAGTCATCATCCTCTCTCTCTTGTGAGGAAAATCCTTATACAAGTGGTCTCATTGACATCCAAAACACTTTATGGGATGTTTCCTTGGCCTTTTCCCCAAGGAATATATCATTTTAGGTTCACCGTGTGTTGGTTTCCCTTGTTGATATGCTTGAGAATTTTTCTTGACAAAAGACGGCTTGAATCATTTCTTCCTCTAGTCCATCTTCCCTTTCTTTTTTTCATCCTAAGCTATTTGAAAATTTGGTATTTATTTACTTTGCTCATATAAATACTTATCTTTTCTTATGGTGATCCAGGTGGATATCGATGGCCACCCACCTATTCCACTGGCTCGAAAAATAGTTTTCCACCTTGGCAGTTTTTCGGGTTCTGAACTTCTAGGGGCATTTTGAGGCCCTAAATGACGTTTTTTGGGGATTTGGGGCCTGGGTGACTGTTACGAACAATTACCCAGGCCAGTTGAAAATTTTTCTTCTCGATTAGACCTTTCCAATGGGTTATTGTGCACCTAAAACGAAGATTGTATGAAAAAGTTACAACCCCGGGAAGTTGATGTACTAACTTACCCAAACATGGCCCACATGACTTTTGGCGCTTCATCTCCTAGGGTTAGGTTTTTGGATGTCGATGGTTTTTGACATTCACGTTTATTGTAAAAGGCCTTCAGAGCCTCATTGTAACCATATTCTTGCAAATGAGCGCAACTGTCACATCTCTTCTCAAAGATAAACTGCCACCATTCCAGCAAGCTTGTTTTCTGCTGCATTCTACAGTTTCAGCTTATTTCCTTATTGAATAGAAAACCAATTTTACTGTATATATGTTATTTTGTGTTAAGCATCTTTTAATAATCTGTATTCATTTTGTTCTTCTCATAAAATCTGGATTAGTGGTATCAAAGCGGTATCTTCCTTATCGTCTTAATGCATGTCCTCAACGAGGTCAGGGTACAAAGAATTGGGTCTCGATCTTGTTTCTCTTGCGGAAAAAATCTCTCGCACGCCCAAGTGACCTCTCATGGCAGGAGAAAAGAAATATGATAGGACAGGAGATCCTTTCAAAATGTTGCTTGAGGAATCCCTCACGCAACAGAGGAACGAGATGATGGATAGTTTCGTGCAAATCCTTCGGCAGCTACCAACAGGCAATGCATCTTCCTTGAGCAGAGGCGTTGCCCCCTTCAAGGTACAAATCAACTTTGATATTCCTATATTTTAAGGCCATATAAACGCAGATGTTGTAGACAAGTGTTGAATCTACTAGAAGGGTATTTTTTTGTCCATAAATTTTCGAATAGAGAAAATATTACTTTTGTGCTCCTCAAAGTCATTCCCCGTGTCAAATATTGGTGGGAAACTTTCTGTGAGCTAAAGGAAATAGAGGAAACCTCATTATTTACTGTTACGACCACCTGGGAATCCTTCAGGGATGCTATTAAGGAACAATACTACCCTGTCGAAATTTATGACAACTTGTATACCAAATTGACCACACTTCGGAAAGAAAGAGACCAAGCAGTGCCAGATTTCACAAATATATTCTATACCGTGTGCACCAAGTTGGGTATCAAAGATTCAGAGCGACACCTAGTGCTCAAGTATCGCAGTGCTCTACATAGATACATGGAAACATCATGTTGTATATGAGTCTACGCCTCATAGTGTTATTATTACTTTGAACAAGAAATTGTACATGATACCCGAGGCAGTCCCTCCTAGTGCTATTTCCTTGAACTTTGTCAAGCAATGCAAGAAGGTCATCTCTAAGACCAGGAAATTTGTCTTCTTCATGATTCGCTCTCAGAGTGAGTGAAAGATCACAGCCACATCTAGGGCCTCCGCGACTGATGTCTCCACACAACAGAAGCAAGTGGATAAGGTCATGGAATAATACTCAGATATATTCTCCTCTCCTACCGGGGTACCTCTACACTGCCAGGTCAAGCATCCCATTGATCTGACCCCAGACGCACCGCTACCCAATGAGCCAGTCTATCGCTGCTCTCTGTTAGAAAATGAGGAGATCAAGAGGAAGATCCAAGAACTGTTCCACAAGGGGCACATCTGTCCTAGCTCATCACCTTATGGGATCCCAATCATGTTGGTGCAGAAGAAATACGAGACCTGGTGACTTTGCATTGATTACTGGGCCTTGAATAAAATCACAGTCTAAAATCAGTACTTGATTCCCTGAATCGACGACCTCCTTGATCAGCTCACTGGGGGGAAATAATTTAGTAATATTGATCTGAAGTTTGGCTACCACCAGGTCCCAATAGAACAGACAGATGTATGGAAGACTGCCTTCAAGTTAAAAGAAGGTGTTTTTCAATGGTTGGTCATGCCCTTTGGTTTGACAAATGCTCCAGCAACGTTTATGAGGATGATGGACGATATCCTACGAAAATTCACCAATACTTTTGGAATGGTGTATCTAGATGACATCCTCATCTACAACAAGACTTGGGTGGAACACTTGCAGCATATTCAGCAGGTTTTGCACACCCTACGGCAGCACAAACTATATGAAAACTTGGAAAAATGGTCCTTCGGCATGGACAGGGTCTATTACTTAGGCTACATCATCGATAAGCATGGTGTGCATGTGGATCCAGCCAAGATCTAGGTCATCCATGACTGGCCAGCCCCAACCACACTCATTGAACTTCGGATCTTCTTGGGCCTCAATAATTTCTATCCCAGGTTCGTGTTGGGATTCTCTCATATCGCATGGACCCTTAGCCAAGTAACCAGGGGTGGCGGTAAGAACAATTTTTTGTGGGGCATGTCCCAACAACAAGCCTTCGATGACTTGAAGAATCGCTTGTGCTCATCCCCGTTACTTTCATTACCGTACCTGCAACATCCCTTTGAGATCGAGACAGATGCTTCAGACTATGATGTGGGCATTGTTCTCACTCAACACGGCCACCCCGTGGCATATCATAGTGAGACACTATCATATGTTTTCCGTAATTAACCTACTTATAACAAATAAATGTACTCCATTGTGAAAGTTTTCCACCATTGGAGACATTACATTCTTAGGAAGGAGACAATCATCCACACTGATCACAAGCCACTACAGTTCATGCAGACCCAAGGAAAATTACAGAATGACCGCCATCAAAAGTGGTCAACATACTTACAACAGTTCCACCTCAACATCAAGTATAAAATAGGAAGTACCAACCAAGTTGTTGACTGCCTCAGTCGACCTTCATTCATGGCACTCACCATGGTGCTAGACTCTTGTGACCACGAGACCTTTGGATGGCCCCACCTCTACAAGATAGACCCTAACTTCTCCACCACCTACCAAATGTTGGGCACCAACTCAGTGGTTGCTAATTTCCATCTTCAGGACGAGTTGTTGTGTCATATGGGCCATCTCTGTGTTCCATCAAGCGAGCACATGAAGTTTATTTGGGAATCCCACTACAGTCGGGTGGTAGGACACTTTGGCATCAAAAAGACAGTGGCAGTGCTACAGAAACATTTCTACTGGCCAAAACTTCGATAGGATGTCAGCAAGTATATTAGGTCTTGCACCGCCTGCGCTATTTCCAAACCAACCACTAAGAAACAGGGCCTATACATCCCTCTGCCTACTCCTAACAGGTCATCGAAATCCATCTCAATCGACTACATGTCAGGCCTCCCATCCACCAAGAGGGGAAATGACTGTGTTTTTGTGGTTGTTGATCATTTTTCCAAGATGGTGATTCTAGCCGCCTGCAAGAAGAACATCATAGCAAAAGCCACTGCCAAAGTCTTCTTTGAACGAGTATGGGTACAGTTTGGGATCCCACAATCCACAATCTCAGACCGTGACATTTGGTTCCTCAGCTCATTCCGGTCAAGCCTCTGGTCACTACTGGATACCAAGCTCACCAAATCTACTGCCTTCCACCCCCAGACAGATGGCCAAACCGAGGTCGTCAATTGGATGGTTGTACATATCCTGCGCATGTACAATTCAAAAAAACCCTACACATGGGATGAGAGTCTTCCCTATGTACAACATAGCTGCAACTGAGCCCTGCATAGATCAACTGGCCACAACCCCTTTCAGGTGGGGTTGGAATTCCAACCATTGAGCCCATGGATATTGCACTACCCCTAATGACCACCTTGTCTGACTCGTCCCCTGCTCCACCAGAAGTTGACAAAGCCACCCGGTTCATTGAGCGGATCCATCACATTCACCAAAAGGTTCAGGATATTCTACATAATTCTAATGCCAAGTACAAGCAACGTCATGATCAACATCGGGTGCCACAAAAGTTTCAGGTGGGAGACAAAGTTTGGTGTCATTTGAAGAAAGAATGCCTTACAAGGCCCCATCGTAAGGTTTTCCCACTCTTTTATGGGTCTTACACCATCACCAAGGTTGTGGGTGACAATGATTTTGAGCTCAACATTCCCACCTTCCTTGGTCTGCATCCAGTCTTCAATGTGGCTCTCCTTCGACCATATTTCCCACCATTATTTTACACCTCAGAGATAGAAAAGAAATTGACACCAACAAATCGCAACCCTGACTACATGCAGTGGGTATCCATTGATTAGATTGTGGACACACATATCGAGGGCACTCGACAACAAAGGATCCATCTTTATCGAGTCGTCAAAGCAGGGAAGCTCCTGCACCAAGGCAAGTGGCTCACCTGGGGCCAAATTCAGTAGAAAATTCCTCATCTGATGGGGGAACTCAACGCAATGGATACCATTTCTTCCTAAGGAGGGAGTATTGATCTAGGTGGATATCGGTGGTCACCCACCTATTCCACTGGCTCGAAAAATAGTTTTCCACCTTGGCAATTTTTCGGGTTCCATACTTTCGGGGCCATTTTGAGGCCCTCAATGACATTTTTGGGGGATTTGGGGCCCAAGTGACTCCTAAAGGCACTAACTTGAACTAGTTTAAAATTTTTCGTCTCGGTTATACCTTTCCAATGGGCTATTGTGCGCCTAAAACGGAGATCGTATGCAAAAGTTACGACCCTGGGAAGTTGATGTACTAACTTACCCAAATGGGGCCCACATGAATTTTGGCGCTTCATCTCCTAGGGTTAGGTTTTTGGATGTCTAGGATTTTTGACATTCCTGTTTATTGTAGAAGGCCTTCAGAGCATCATTGTAACCATCTTCTTGCAAATGAGTGCAGCCATCACATCTCTTCTCAGAGATAAGCTGCCACCATTCCAGTAAGCTTGTTTTTTGTTGCATTTTATAGTTTCATCTTATTTCCTTATTGAATAGAAAACCAGTTTTACTATATCTCTGTTATTTTTTGTTAAGAATAATTTAATAATATGTATTCATTTCGTTCTGCTCATAAAATCTGGATCATATGGCTTCTTCCAAATCCTCGGGCTCATCAAAAAAAAAATTATCATTGTAAAAAGAAGGTAGCCCACTCATAAATATTTGGAATCTTACCTTCTCATCCTTTATGAAGCCAACATACCTCAACAATTCAAGGAACCTCCTCTCATACTCATCCATTATCATTCTTCCAAGCTTGAGTTAAAATAACTCTTGTATTTTCTTGTCATAATATTGCTCTGACAAGGAATTTGGAAATATCTCTTGAACTGCTTCCAGGAAATTCTCTTTTCATCAATATGCTTAAGTTGCTTGAGTTGATCCCACCACATAGATGTTTTTCCTTGTAAATGGTATATTTATAATCTGAATTCTACATTTGATGAATAGTCATGCAACTGGAAATATTTCCTCATGCCCAACAAACAAGATTCAACATCTTCTCCCTTCCTATGCTCTCCATCAAATGATGGTGGCTTGAGCTTCCTGAGCTCTCCTTGCAAAATATCTGACTCAGACCTCCTCCTCCATCTTTTGACAAGGGACAAACTTGGGCAACTCTCTAACCTTTAAAATGCATGTGCTCTTCTAGTTGAGTATCTTGGTGAATGATGATGATGTCTATTAAAAATATGTTATTGGTTGGATCCTCTATGAGCATCCATCCTATCATGAGATATGGATGCTTCTACTTTCCAAGTTGTTGACACCTAAACCTATGACCTCCTCCTTATGGCTATAATATCCCTAGGCATCCTCCATATATTTAGTCCTCATATAGGAACCAAATCTATTTTACTATACCTCTAATTATTATGAGGAAAATATCTCTATGGCTAGGTGTAAACCACAATAGATGGAAATGACTACAGAAATCAACTATAATCTCAGGTATGCTATATAAAAAAATATGCTAACAAGAAAATATAAAGAGCCTACCTCATCTAGAAGTTTGATGAAGTCCATAGTTGAGCACTTGACTCAAATAAATACACCTGCAACTTGTCCTCAACAACCAAGAAACGCAAGCATATGGTGATAATACAAAATGTTAGCACATTCAATAGAACAATAAATCAACATTCATAACAAATACGCCCATGGAATAACTATTCAAATATTTGCAAGATATTAATTGGATGAGAAAAGAGTATTTCTATTAAAATGTAATCAGCGGAAGTGAATGAATTACAAACTTCTGTGTCAGCATGGTTCGGAACCAAGAAACTAAGTCCCTCCCAGATGGGCCTCCACCACTTCAATCCTCCACCAAAGGAAAGCTCATATAAGAGAGACAATGAGGTTCTCAATCATGTAGGGAAGAGCTTGGGGGATGAACAATGTGTTTAGACTTAAAAGGATAAAGGGATGCAAACTCAATATGAAGTGAATAATTTCTCCAGAGTAACTTTGCTCTCAAAGTTGAATTCTTATCTTGTTTTCCATATCTCAGATTTGGCCCATATATATCCTTCAAGTGGAACTAAAGGGCTAAGGCGGAACATTTCCAGTATATGGAAGGTCAAGGATCATGGATCTTGTGACGTGACATGGAAACTCAACACCATTTTTTAATTTTGGGCACAAAACCCGATGTACACGGGATGTAGTGGTGCAACCTACGTATACACATGTTGTATAATAGATTGGGTAGGTATAAATAATGTTTTTATCTCTATGATTTGCAAACAGGGACTTCAAGTCTGCATAGGGAAATGGAACAAGGCCTTCTGAGAAAATTTGCATAGGGTGAGGAAAATATTGCTATAACATATGCCCCCTAATGTGTGAGGTCAAAGGAGTATCTGTGATGGTCGAAATACATTATAATACCTAGAAGTGGAGTAATGGGAACCCAACTAGACGAACTTGTTGGTCATGAGAATATTACAATCTGCATTAACTTTGCGAACATGGCTGCCAATTTGAATTACACTGTAGATCCATGTGAAAAAATACCAAACAGTTGTTCATGGCCATGAATAAGAAATACAAAGGTGGCTACATGCCAAAAGTTTTCAGTCATGAACAAGGCCCAGTAAAAACAGTCTCAAAATCAATCTAAAGATATATGTATAAAATGGAGTACAATCCGATCTCCCATGATCACTGAAGTCATATAGGTACTGGTCCAATGAAAGATAGCAACATCTCAGGAAAGTTGTGACTATGAATTGATGTCTTCAAGTCTTCTGCACGTTCTGCCAAAGGTGCAAGTCTACATCGTGTGAATAAAGGAGTTGAGGTCGAACATGATGAGACTTCATTTGATTACTGGTCATTAAGGTATGTCGTTAACAAATGTGAGACAGCCTATTGATAATGAAAGTAGGTATCAAGGCATCGAGTACATTCTTGCAAGTGTTAATAGAGGTGTCAGGGTCGAACACTTGAAGAATCCATTTATCAGGAGACATTGATGTATTCCCAACTATCGATGGTGAGAGAACCTGCCACTAATGACTGCAAGCCTCTAGGTACTCATAGGACTCTAAGTCTCGTCTCCATAATATATGAGCTAAATTCGATGGAAGGAGGCCAACTGAAAAGAGAGAATTGAGGCATATCTCATCATTCAAAATGAGGTACAATGTAGGATCTTGATGATTTGGAGGAAATCGTACGAAGAACATGTTCATGAACCAACGACCCTGTGTGTCTTTCATGTTCATGAACCAATGACACGAAAAATACCCTCTAAATAACAACCAATAAGGAAAACTAGTAAAAAAGGCAAGGAAACCACTAATAAGGATAATGGCATCCAAGACATTGCACGAATCCCAATGTGTGAATATATTTATTATCATCGAGCACAAGGGAAACCACCCAATCAACAACCAATGATGAAATGTCGACTGTTGGGTTCAAGGCTACCTACCAATGAGGAAAGTAGGACCAAGGTGCACAATAGGACTACAACTTCATGTAATTTTGAGACACACTGAGGGTATGGATGACATGCAAAGTCAATATTTCTGAGGAATGGTCAACACATGTTGATAGACATCCTTTGAACAAGAACATGAGACATATGGAAGACTCTAGAAGCATAGACTCAATGATGAAACTTTGAGACGCAGGAGGCATCAATCAAACTCTCCATAGGGACGGGAAGAGTAACCATTCGGGGGAGTAAATTATACATAACGAGCTCATCATCCTAAGGTCATGCTAAACCCAAAATTGTGGTGACGATTGGACTCAAAAAAATTGTTCTTTGTTCAAAGGCGACACGACTGGTACCAATATAAGATAATGTTCTTTTCCCACCTGTCTTTTTTTTTTTCATAGTCAAATGAATGCTATGATACAGATGAGGAAACGAGTGTCTCAAGTAAGAAATCTAGTTCAAGTAGTGGAACATACCTATTCTCAATGCAAGGAAGTGCATGTAAGATATGGACACTCAGGGGAATTTTTCCTCTTGGGTATAGGGTGTCAAGATGGAAAGGATATAAACAAGGCTCTGCTTGGTTGATGATGAAAACTATTGAGATGAAAGGCTTATAATGCAAAAGAGAGAACCGACAATAGGCTCAATACTGTAAGCAAGAGAATGAGATGCAATTACAAATTAACGCCAAAAAATGTCCTTTTCCATAATCTTAGTCTACTTGGTTTGAAAAAGGGATAAACTTGCACTAAATAGACATCCTTTCAAATCAAATTTATGAGTGTGAAAGAGACAAGTTCACTCGACAATATTTTTTCTTTTTGAGGGAGTCAGAAAAGAGCTTAAATCAGACTCGTTGGGAGTCTTGTAGGTATAGGTTAGCATGTTTATGAGTAAGAAATGAGGTTCAAAAATAAAGTCATGTATTAGCTATAAGGGACTCCTGGTCCTACGGACAAAAATCTATGCATGGGCACTGAATGAAGCAATGGCTCTAACTAGGGTACCCATGTTTGGTAAGTCTCTACCATTTGATAACGACACTTCTAGTTGTAGATAGAAGGTTATGTGTCCCTATGAAATGGGTTCGTACCTAAGGAATATGAGCGGCAATCATAAGATTATGTAAGTGTGCATGATGGATTGGATACCTATCATATATGTTGGGTAACGAAAAATACATGTCCAAAGTTACGAATGGGCGACATGGCGCTAAAAACCGCAAGAATCCCGGGATGAAACTACAAAAACAAACTCCATCCACTGTCGTATTAGTCCATTAGGCCAAAATATTGTATGAAACTATGTAAAGTGGGTAAAAATTTGCTATAAATAGTAAAAAAAATCAATTTTACTATGGAATTGACGACCATCTGGACTAGATAATTCATCTTTCTCTCCTCTTTCTTTTCAGTGGATTAAAATTTGTAATTAGGCCTCATTTTTTAAGTTATCTAGGGTGAAATTTCAAAACTAAGGTGTACGCGGGCTACAATTCATCGGGTCGCGTATACGCATACTTATACGTGACTATTTGAAAAAAACCCAGTGTATAAGCAACCCTATACGCGACTATGTACACTACAGCTCACGTATATGTCTATGCATAAGGTTTTTTACATGTTGTTAACTCAAAAAAGGGTTTGAATCTTGTAGGATGGTGCTAGAGTGGAGAGAAAGAGAGCATGAAGAGGTGGATGTTGCAGTGGAGAGAGATCCAGGGGCCTAAATGGCCTTAAAAAGATGTGGGCTATACAATTTTTGGGCTCTCAAAGGTATGAGGCCTCAAGTGAGATTACTTCAACTGCTTGTGAACTATTAGGATCCAGATAGTGATAATTTCAACCTTGATGGACAACCATTAAGGATTGAAGTTGAGGAAATCTACTTCTTGACGGGATTGTCACACTGGGGTGAGGTTGTCAACCTCAAATCCTAGGGAGCTGGGAGTGGTATGAATATCGAAGATTACATAGCCACTCATTTCATTGCAGGGACCGAGAAGATAGGGATCCAACTCCCAATCAGAGAGATCAATAATCTGAGTCTTAAGATTGTTGTCCTAGTTTTGACACGGATCACAAGGTCGACCTCTTTGCACCAGGCATTGAGGCCACTTATGTTCTATTCAGTGGAGTTCTTGTGACCCATGGTGTACAACTGGTGCACCTCACTACTGGCCAGCATGAAAAGCGAGTTGATAGACTGCAAACTGGGTAGAAAGAGGAACTTCGGGTTCGCTTCTATCCTTTGTAGTTTTTTCTTCCAGCGGATTTTAGGATTGGGACCTAGAGTTGAGATTATTCCGCATGGACCTCGCGATCTAGCCATGGCACGGTGGACTGAGGTGATGAGGCGGCAGAGGGGTGGTAGGGTGCCAACACCGTACAACGATGAATTTTTCTTCCAGTGGAGTCAGTAGGTGATAGCTCTGGATAACTACCCTTATGCATGGATTGACTTTAGAGGAGATCCATACATGCTATTACCACCAGGTTACGCCTACGAAGACATAGGTATGTCAAAGTTTTTTAATATTTCATTTTTTTGTATTTTTGTATAAGAAGAAAAAAAAAAAATTGGATGATTTCAAGTACTAACTAAACATGTATGTGATGCAGACATAGGTCCATGACGGCCGAACGAACTTCCACGACATCGACGGAGGCACCAGGAAGATGAGGCAGTGGAGGGGACGCAGAGATAGTGCTTCAAAACATGTAGGGAAACCTATCTCATTTGACGCAGAGGATTCCCATGGTTCAGGTGGAGGATCTATTAGATGCTATGCAGCGGCAGGTGGTCGGTGTTCCCCATGCTTGGGTACGACTCTTTTCGCGTCTCGCAAACTCCATAGTTTTCTATCATGACACTCATTTGGCACCACAGTCGTATATTTCATGACTATTGTATGATCGACTGTATATGTATTTTGAGGGTGTTAGCCCCAATTTTGTATTATAACATCATATTTTTGAAATATATATAAAAACATGGATCTTCGGATTTACTTATGTTACAATGTGTACATTGATGAAATTGTTTTCTTCGCTTTAGTTATGTGACAAATGCCAATATAAAACAAAATTAACATATGCATCAGATACATAATTAGAACTTCTAGGTACATGATGATAAGTAATAAAATCAAACTGTCATTCTAAAAGTCGTACCCGTAAGAATCGTCGGAGTAGAGTAGGGTCACGCACACGATAACTATTGTTCAACTGAAATACTACTAACTGGGAGTCCATATGAACTTCTAACGAGCGAATACCCTGTGAAATAGCATCGCGCAAAAGTTCTATAATGACGTTATATTCTACCACATTATTCGTGGATGGTCGTTGGCATAAGGGCAGTCCCAGGGTTCAATGCTACAACAGTGCACCAACAAAACTCTAACTACCATTCCATTCGGCAACACCTGCAAAAGAAGATGAAGTCTCACCCGAGGTTGAGGAAGGGGTGGTTGCAACACACAAGTGTCTGCAACCTTAGCTGGGACACAGATCTGTGATTATACAGCTTACTAGAGAACTTAGCACCATTAGTTCCTCAAGATACATTCAATAACCACTTTGCTTATAAGACAGAGCTTTGCAGCATTCACACTAATCTATAGTATTCAATCACTTAGCCACAGTAAGATAGATCAAACCTAGTATATCAACACTAAACATCTTCATACACATCATATATAACATTCATACACATCTAGGAGCACAAAGCATAAGCAAATCTTCCTACAAATATCAAAGCACTTAGCAGAAGAAGAAGTAAACACATTGAATCAAAGCACAAAGTATCACACACAGATTTACGTGGTTCACCCCCACCCTAGGGCTATGTCCACCAACTCTTCTTCTTTATTATCTCAGCCAAGCAATTACATCACAGAGCCTCAACAAACCTTACTCCGCATAGGACAGAAGATCTACGCAGCTCGCTAGATCCTTCTTCCTTGCGCTTCAGCACAAAGCCTTTCACAACCTCATACAACAGCTTGCATTGAGCTCTACAAGTCTCTTACACTCATGCATAGAGAATTTACAATCCACATTCGATCACACATATCTAGTTACTATCACTAAGTCATTGGCTCTCTTCTACCTTGTCTAGAAATCTATTTATACATACAAAAGTGGGCCTAAGTGTGGGTAAACCCACGGGACAACATCCCTTTCCCATTACATTAACCCAAACCCTAAAAAGGGGCCCAAAAGTGGACCGAGATCCCGTGATCTTTGCTTCATCTTGTGCACTTTCTTTGATAGGGTGTCGAAGTCCCAAAAATGGTCAAATATGACCAAGTATCTCCCACAACTTGGTCAAGGGCCAATAGGCCCCCAACACTCACCTGTGACTCGTCCCAAGTCACTTAGGTCTGATCAATTCTGCTTTGAACACCTCGATCTTGGCTCGAGTTGCTTTGACCTGCTGCATTGCAACTACTTCTTGCTCGACGAACTCCTGGATGAATGCGACATTCACCGACCCTTCTAGGCATTGTTGTGCTGAATTTATGACCTAATCCAGCTCTGTTCCTTGGTTCTCGATTTCTATAAATAGCTAACATGCCTTATCCTGCAAAGTTTGAAGTTGTTGATTTACTTCCATTACCTTGCTATGGATTATATGGATCTATTGTTGTGTTATGCGCTACTCAGAAGATAGGGCCTTCAGCTGCACTTGTAGCTTTTCGGCTTCATGCTTCGCCTCCTCGAGCTGCGACTCCAATTTGTGTAATTTAGGATTCTCGGTTAGGTTCTCATGTATCTGTGCACTTCTGCTACTTAATTGTTTGCATTCCTCAATGAGTGATTTAATCCTTTCTATTGTGCTTCGGGAAGTCATTTCTCATTGGTCCTGCTCTTCTTACAGGGTACTTGGTATGGTCTGAAGCGCTAATTCTACGACTCTTTGTTGAAGTTGTTGAATAACTTCAACAAGCTTCATCACTTAGTGTTCTAAGGGTTCTTCTGCTTTCTGCTCTAAGATGATCACATAGCAAAATTCTCTGTTGACTGCTTCTTCGATCCCGATCTTCTTCGTGAGTAGTTGCTCCTTTTCTTTTTGGATCTTCGCTCTGTCTTCTTCCAATTTTTCTTGGAGAGCGTCCCTCTCTTGTTGCGTTGCTCAATGATTTCCTCCTGTGCTTGCTTTAAGGCCTGGGTGGCCTGCATGGTTTCTTCCTATGCTTTCTGAAGGTGTGCTTCGACTGTGGCAACAATATTGCATAGTTGAACTGGTTCATCTACCTCTTCTATTGTTCCTTCTAGTAGGGGTGCAGTGGATACTCCGTAGCTAGACTGAAGTGCCTGCTACACTCCTTGCAGCTTGCTCTCAATTCTGTTGTACATTGCCTCTTTCTTGGCTTCCTTCTTTTCTATTATTTCTTCTATAGCTTTGTTCATAGTGGCGAGGAGGAAACTGAATCCATCTGGGGTGAGCATGGTCTTCATCTTGGTTACAGGGGTTCTAGGTTTCTTCTAGGAGGAAGGTTTCAGAGGTGAAACCTTCCTTTTTTCGATGAGTCCTCTTCTTCTTCTGGCCTTTGTTCGACTTTTTCATCATTACCTTCTTGCTCGGGTGAAATGGATGTGGTCCTTACACATCTGTTTTCTATATCCTGTATTTCCTCATCCTTCTTTGTCTTCATTGTTTTCTTCGTCTCACTGGGCCTAGGTGTATCCTGCGCAGCTTCTAGGTTGTTGATGTCGGCTAATTCTGTAAGGTTTGCTGAAACAAGGAGGTCTGCCGACCATTCCTTGGTGATTTCCTCCAGGTCTTCTTCTATCAGCCTATAATAAGACTATAACTGCTCTTTGTTCTCATCAGCGCATGTTGTTATGTAAATGAACTGGCGGTTCGCGTTGAACTTCATAAAGGACCTAAACTTGAAGAGGGTATTCAGGGTTATCCAAGGATCAAACTGGATGGCACACTTCAACTGATTGTAGTAGGTGTGGAATACAGCATTGGATTTCCATTATTTGCTCATATCATTCGAGTACCATAAGGTACTGAACTTCGCGGCTAAGGGCTCAAAAGGGTCGAGGTCCAGGAAGGTTGCATCTTCTAGTAGCTCCCATGCAACGAAAGCTATCAGTAACAAGAGCCAGCTAAAATGGAATTCATGCCCTTGATCTTGGGCTTCTCTGCAGTCGATCTCTAGTTGATTCACCAAGTACTTTGCCTAGTTCATTTGTAGTCCCTCTGCGCACTTTCCTGCGAGGTCAACTACAAAGTCGGATACTTGCGTGGGTCGATTCTTGTGAATGATCTTCCTTGCGATTAGCTGACATGCAATGTGCACTATGCCACTTTGAATAGAGGCTACCTTTTAGCCTCAGGCTCCTTTCTCAACATCTCCATAAGCTTCTTTGATCTTCTGAGCAAGAGCATAGTCTGTGGTCTTTCCAGGATAGTAGTCATGGGGATCAGGGCCCTGCATGATAAGACTTGTGATCCTATTGATCAGCGCTGGATCAACTATGATGTGGTGGTTCAACCATAGGTATCCTCCATGGTAGCTCGCCAGGAGTAGCTTAACATAGACATTGACTTCTTGGTAACGTTCGAAATGTGGGATCTTCATGACATTTAGCATATTGGATTACGCGAGGTTCATAGTCCATTGCTGAGGGATGATCTTCGAGTTCTTTCCCTTGGTTCTGGTTAGGTACTTGTACGCGGCAAGTGTGTTGTAGACTTTATGATCCTCCAGGTTGAAGTCACTAAACTTCAATGCTGCAATCTTGTCTTGATCTGCGTGGACTACGCGTACCCCTTTCGGTAGGTACGTAGTGACTAGAGTGTACTCAAAGTCTATAGGAACGTTTTCTTTGTTGATCATACTGCTCAGAGGTGCTATGTAAGAAGGTAGGATGGATGGAACCAACCTCGCATTGGCCATATCATCTTTATGTTTGGTTCTACATTCTGCGTCGTCTCAGGATGTTCCTGCTCGAGCAATCGACAGGGAGGCTTGCACTCCTCTTGTCGAGGATGCCTGTAAACCTGTAGACAAGCCTCATTCTGACATGACTCTTTCAGTTCTGAGGCTAGCGAGTACCTCTCTTGTAGATTCTTCGGCTATGCTAAATTCGTCGGACATACGCTCTCGGAGATAAAAATTAGTCGAGGTTCACAGTTGTTATAACCCTAAATTGCACCACACATTCTTACCTGGCATCAGGCCAAGTCATATCCCTTCTTTGCCAAAACTCTGTTGAACAACTCTTTGAAAATCCTCTCGAATAAAGGCCCACGTGCCCTAATCCATTACTGCACACATGTACACACTGGCTGACCCAAAACAGCCCGCGTGGACCGACAAAAGCATGAAAAAAATAAAGTTGCCAACAAAACAAAAAGCTATGGGTGAGTTAACTAAAACTCCCATCCATGCATGGCCGAGGGTTTGTCCAAATACCTACCTCCTTCTAGCCTATAAAAGAAGGGGTAGGGGTACCATTTGGAAGAGGAAAAATATAGCAAAGAAACTCTGCCCATTTATGTATTCCCATTGTCCCAACCCTTTAGCCTTTCCCTATGTCAAAGGAGATTTAAAGCAAAGCAATTGGAGGACAGAAGAAGAGGAGCCCAGGATCAGGTTCAAGGAGTGGTGGCCGGTCTCAAATTTTGTAAGTTGACTCATTCAAAGTAATAAAGAAAGTTCTTTCCCCGTCCCAATTCATGAACTTTTTATGGTTTGATTAGTTTATGTTTGGATTTCTAACCCGTTAGTATATAAGTAGTATGCATGCATAGTTGTTTCTTGTCTTAGATGTAGGTCAACTTTGGAAGGAGTATTGCGAACAAGGAATCAAGCACAATAGAGGATCGACATCAAACGTCGAGAACAAGGTAGGTTGAATCTTTGCATGCATTTACTAAGAAAAGGGGATTTAAATCTAGGGATGAAGGTAGAAAGTATTTTCTATTCGGTCATATCTGCATGCAAAGTTTGAACTCTATTTGCTAGTCCGTAGGGTGTTTTTCCCCAACAACAGAATTGGTGACCATACTGGGGATACTCTCTAGGGTTCCTGGAATTTTATTTAGTTTTTGGGTAGTTTAAAGACTAGTTTTTCTTGCTTGTCTTTTCTTTTCATTTCTGTAAGGTCTGAGCTAGCAGGGAGTCTGGTTTTCCATACCAGCTTTCCCTGACTTTTGCTTGACTGTGTTTTTCGAGACCCACAAAGGTACACACGGCCTGCGCAAGGTCTGCACACGTGTACCCGCACCCTATCCTCTTACATCCCGCATGTGAACGCTAGCTGTAGAGGTAGCAGTAGCATGTAGAGTTCAGAGAACCTCAGAGGCACTCCTCCTCTTCCCTGTCAGAATCACACATTCTCAGGGGGTTTTCTAGAATTATGTCTGAGTCTTGTTTGCTAACAGTCCTATCTCAGATTGTTTTTGCCTTATTATTTTTTTCTTGCATTATTTGTTTTTCTATTAGAAAGAGTATCCAAGCCTTCAAGGGATCCTGGTTATCAATATCAGTGATCTCTTCTTGGTTTGGTCTGTCTGTTTTCATTTTTTCTTAGAGTTTAGATATACACGCAGCCTATATAAGGTCAGCCTGCATGTACACGTCCTCTGTCTCTGTTCAGTGCGCATTCGCACGCATGTTGTTTGAGTAACAGTCGTGTGCTTGTACGGGATACTTTTTGTTAAGGGCAAGGTAGTCATCCTTTACCTTGATAAGAATTATTCCTCTCGAGTGTTCGAATCTCTGTGTGAGCATTCAGTAGCTTAGGATTAATTTTACCCTTAGCTTGCTTTTTCGCATTTAAAACGTTGTCAGAAAAATTAAAAAAAAAAATTACGGTTTTTAGACAAGTGTGAGAGTCATTGTTTTTAGAATTGCTAGTGTGTAATTTTTGACCTGATTCTTTTCATTCTGCGATTTAGGCCAGAATTGTTTTTATTGGTTTTTTGCTTGTCGGTATTTTTCCTTTCTTTCTTTACTAGCATTTAAAATAAAAATAAAAAATTATTTTCATTTACTTGTTTGGTTGAACAGTGTGTTTCTACATTATTAAGCCAAGGAAAAGTCTTTTATTTCATAACTTTTTTCAATTCACTTAGATCATAAGTAGCTCGTAGTCGAGTGAAATTCCTTTGAGTTTGTTGTCCAAAATCTTAGAAAAGTTAAAAAATCTTTCTTTTGAAAAGTTGTTGAAATTTTGCATTTAGTAAAAGTTTTGTTTCCATCTTTTTTATTCTTTTTTTTTTTTTGCTTTTGTCTTTTACACATCATCAGTTTCACCCTCATACCCCTTGATGTAAGACAAAGCCATAAAATTAACGCTAAATTTAAAATCTACTAGACTTTTATGTTCATAGGGTTCACAAACTAGTTCAAGACTAGGGCCTTGGATTAGGTTGGAGAGGAAACTCTTCAAGGCCATTTAAAATCAAACATTGGAGTCTGAGATAGGGAGTGTTTAAGTCCAGTTTCATGAAAGTTATCCAGGACCCCCCTCTAACACAGGGGATAAACACGAGGTCGTGTGCGGAAAGGTAGCGGAGATAACCCCTCCAAAGTCGGATCAATCGTAGTGGAGAACACATGTAGAGGGCTTGTTTTGGGATTCCATCGTTTGCATTTTCCACGGGGCATTGTGGGTCTCAAACTCACTCGAGGTCCTTAGTTGTCTTCCAGACCATTTTCTCTCGATACCCTTGACCGGTTTCAGGCTTGATACCCTGCTCATTGTGGTCTACCCGACTTTTGACTGTACCCACTTGGTGATTGTTCACATGCTGGCAACCTAGTTGCCAATCTTTGTTAGGAACATACACAGGTGACTACGGGGGTATACTGCGGTACCTAGGAAAGACATCAGGCCACACTTTGCAGAGTATACCCGGAGGGTGCTTCCGTGTTCGAGTTTCACTTGCACCGGTAAGTTGCTCTAGTGTTGGTTGTTGTAACTGTTCTTCCAATTAATTTAGTGTTTGCTATTCTTATCTTCTAGGGATTCTTTTGTAGTGGGTATTACTTTTGAGCGTTTAGACTACCTTATAGTGTCTTGGATCTTCTCACATAGTGGAGGATCCCGAGCTCCGCCGGTCATGAAGGCTTCTTGGCCTGTCGCTATTTACACTGGAGCCACCCCCACCACCATTAAGGCGGAAGCTAGACCAACAAGGGTCCTTTGAAGTGATCGGGTTACAAACCATTGTGCCCAAACAACCCCCGGAGGAATCGACTGTTTTGGACCTTGAAGCAACTGCTCTTGGCTTGGTTGAAACCCCAACCACTAATCTCTTAGCACCTTTCATTGTACCAATTCAATTTTACGAGCACCAGACAGTGTCGCACACAACAATGGAAACAAATGTTGTTACTCCTTCTGGGAATTCTTCAATCCCCACCATGGTTGTCACCACAGGAGAGTTGTCATCTCCTAACCTACCGTCGTTGGTCTGAGCCACCATGGTCTCGACCGCAACTACTTTTCACAGTGGTCCGAGCCCATCTTTGGTGGCGGCCACAACCCCTTTCACACCAAGTGCGACAGGCCCTCTGTTCTCATACGGTATGCCTAGTTCGGGTACAAGTCTTGTACTTTCCTACTCCACTTTACAAACTTTGGGTCTGGGGGTAGGGAGCTCTAGCACTCCTATGCAAGGTCACTTGGGGGGTACTCCTGTCCCTTTTAACGCTTTTCCTTACGGAGGAGGTCATATCCCTCCTTCGTCCCCTTCACTCGGTGGCTCGCATCAGCAATCCGAGGGGCAACCTACACACAATAGTTTATTTGGAGCGGGGAGTCAAGGACCACCTTTGCATAGTATGTCGGTAGGTTCGACACCATTTTCTTGGAACGAAACGTTTGGTAACAACACCTTCTCGTCAGTCGCTTTCCCGACTAGGGGCAACCCCATTTTTGGACAATCTACTCATGTGTAGGGTATTATTCCTGCACAGGGGGAAAACCTAGCAGGACCTTGGAATTCAGGGAAAGGATCCGTTCCCTCCTCCGGAATGCTGATCTGGGGTAATTCTTTCCACAATCAATGGAACCCCGGACAAACTACTATGCCTATCCCCACGGGACTGTCATGGGGTAATCCTTCTCAAAGTCCTTCGAATACAATGCATGCCCAAAAATCTATGTCATATTTTGGAAATCAGTCGATGATGTCTCCACATATTCAAAATCCTTACGCTAGCCAGGGCCATGGTTTCTACCAAAATACGGGCCAGCAGCCAAACTTTTCCTGGCAACCTTGTGCCAGTCAAACTCCAGGACCCTTTTTCCCAGGTTATCAACAGCAACACAAACTACCATTCCTGGCAACTTTACACTTGCGAGATTTGACAAGGTTGTTGAATGACCCTATTTGTCACGATCCGCATTGGCCTCCTATGCCGACGAAGTTGCCTTCGGACATTCCAAAGTTCGAAGCCAAGCCTAATGAAGATCCAGGAGATCATCTGACTACGTTTCATCTTTGGTGCTCATCTAACTCATTGAAAGATGACTCCGTACAGTTGTGATTGTTTCAACGTACTCTCATTGGGAGTGCCACGAAATGGTACATTGAGCTCAATCGCTCAAGATACTCTTCTTTTGGCGAACTAGCGATGGCCTTCCTTAACCATTTCCAGTTACCTGTGAGATATGACACTGGTAAATAGCTTCTCACTAATTTCGAACAGACAACAGTGGACCATATCTCTGATCACATCCAAGAATGGAGACGCCAGAAGAGTTTAATCAAAGTACCAGTCCCACCAACATTCCTACTTGAGTGGTTCCTTAAGTCTTTGGTCCCGCAGTTATCCAAAGACGTCGCGATATCTGGAGTTTTCTCTAAAGAAGACGCCATCATGAGGGCTCAACAGTTTGAGCTCATCTATTCTCAGTCCGGTTTATTATACAACATCTTGCCAGATGTGCCACGTTCAATACTGGATAAAACTAGACAGAGAGCTGGACCACATGCCGATGGTATTGTCAGTTCAGCACAAACCAAGCCCACTGAGAAATTGACAAAGCAGTTGCAATAGTTATCCATACAACACACAATGTCCAGCCAAACTACTTCTTTGGCTGCTCTCCCTACCCAAATTTTGGAAGTACACACAGTGCAGTCGACTAACCCAAAGGCCACCCAACAGCCTGAACGGAAGAAAAAACAATGAAAGAAGGGTAAGGGGGATAAAAAACCCAACGATAATATTGGTGGGGACAACACTAAAAAATGGAAGGTGAGGTATCCATGTAACTTGTGTGTGGAAGACCACCCGACCCATCTATGTCCTTGACTTGCAGAGGCCCAAAAATTTGTCACGCAGCAACAATAGGCGGTGTTGACGAACCCATTTCAACATGGGAAAAATCTAACTCAAGCCTCTGCAAGCACGGAAGGGGGCAGCCAAGAAACCTGCCCGCCTCCGAACAACCCCTCATCCACGAATGTTTATATGGTTAGGGTTGATTCTTTGATATCGACTAGAGTGCACGATTATAGTAAACCAAGCGCTTCTGAGAAGGGTAAATAAGTTGACCTCCCATCTCTTCCTCTACAAATTGAGAAGACGTTGGGAGAAACAATGACAGGCATTCCAAAAGGTGCATTTAAAAAATATTCTCATAACCCAAATGCAAGGGCCGCCCAGAACTACTCTATGGTGGAAGATTTATCACAAACCCCTTGTGCGATGTCTGCTTTGGAGGTCCTCCAAAGCTGCCCTGCTCAGAGGAAAGCCTTGTTAACTGCTTTGGGATCTACTGAGACTTGTAATCCGGGTACCATCATGTTAGATACAACTGACTTAAAACATCGTCTGCCTTACCATGTAGCATTTCATATAGTAGTGTCTTATCCCACGAAAATTGTTACTCGAAATATCTTCCGCACGGTGGTCGATGAGGGTGCCTCGACACGCGTTATGTCGTTGGCATGTTGGAAGGCCATTGGCCAGCCTGTTCTGTCTTTGTCACCTACTCTCCTCACTACTGTCGATGGTCATTCATTCCAACCACATGGTATCATTCTGTCTTTCCCCATGTAGTTAGGAAGGAATACCATGTGTGTCGAGGTAGAAGTAGTCGACGCTCCCCTCGACTATAATCTTTTGTTAGGAAGTAATTGGACTTACGCTATGCAAGCCGTGGTCGCTACAGTTTTTCTGGTCTTTTTGTGTCCACACGAGGGTCGGATTGTGACCATAGATCAATTGTCTTTCTCCAGACCTGACCCATCACTGGGGGCATCCACGGTGCCGATGATTGATAATCCTCAACCAGGTGTTGTTAACATAGGGGTTGGTTTGTGCCCATCCTTGATGGGTACCTTTGATTACCCGCCCCCTCAAGATGATATCAAATTTATATCCAATCATCATAAGGTTGAGATTTTTCAGGTTTCTTCGTTCCGCACGACTTACTTCGATGACCTGTGGATACTTCATTCCCCATCAGCCATGATGGATGAGACAGGGCACTTGGGTATGTCCATGCCCTTGTCCGTCGCTGAAGGAGTGTACTCTTTAGTCTAGCAAGCTTCATCTAACACTAATCCAACTCTTGAACAAGAGTTAGATCCACTTCTAGAGCCTATTTGGGCTCAGGGTTCTCTCGCCAACATCGATTCGTTAGACTTAGTCTTGCCCTCTGACGAAGCAGTAATCGAAGCAATGACTAGTCCAGACAAACCTTGGGAAGATCTTCATCACATATCATATTTCCTCCCAGAGTTAAGCCAAATCGAAGCAGGAGAATTCATTGTGACTATGACGAGAGATCGGCCTTGTCCTATTAATCTCTTAGCTACACACGAAATTTATGCTGAGAGCAATATGGAAACTATTGCTGAAACTATACTGATCAATATCTCCTGAAACCCTGGTGTCGTGGAGAATGTTTTCGTCGGAGTTGACTGCTCCCCTAGAGAGATTCAACTCTATACAGATATTTTTAAAGAATTATGTGACGTTTTTGCCTGGTCTTACGAGGAGATACCCGACATCAACCCACAAAGTGTCGATCATGAGCTACCTTTGTTGTTTTTCAAGCTCTCTTTGAGATCCAAAAGCAACATTCGGCGAGACTGCATTTATGCTTTTCGATCTCGTCCGGATTAATTGAGAAAAGTAACCATTATGGAGTCTTCTTTAAGCCCTTTTCAGACTCCTTAAAGATGAAAAGATTGCCGAGTGACCTTGTTTTTTCACACTCATTAAATTGGTCCAGAAGAATGTTCCTTCAACGGGTCTTGTTTTAAGCCCTTTTCAGACCCTCTAAACATGAAAAGATTGTTGAGCGATCTTGTGGCCTGTCACGCTCGTTAAACTGAAATTTGAAGTCACGTCTGTCCGGCGGTAGTTTACCCCTTTTTCGGTCCAGACGGTCAACTGTACGAACAAAGGTATACTCTATGGAACTTCAGCTCTATAGAAGAGTACTCTCAGGTATAATTTTATCCCTTTTTCGAGCCTGAGGGACTAAAATTATGAAGAAGGAACCCCCACAGAGTCCATAGTTAAGCTCTTTTTAGACTCCCTAAAATTGAAAAGATCGTCGAGTTACCTTATTCTTTCACACTCGTTAAATTGGTCCAGAAGAATATTCCTGACGGAGTCCATAGTTAAGATTTTTTCAGACTCCTTAAAAATGAAAAAATGGCTTAGTGATCTTGTCCTTATCACACTCATTAAAATGGTTTTGAATCGACATCTAATCAGTGTTAGTTTACCCTTTTCCGAACCAACTAGACTATCTTTGAAAAAGGTACCCCAATGGAGTCTCCTTTTATGTTTTTTCAGACTCTCTAAATGTGAAAAACCACCAAGCTTACCTTCTCTGGGCTCGTTAAACTTACATCGAAGGACGTTACCATTGTGTGTTTTATTAACCGCATTTGCATACCTTATACACCAACCTTGTGACATTTTGCTTCTGCGTCTTAACACCTTTGGCCGCCGGAGGATTTTTCTCGAGTATCATTTTACTAGAACATCAGTCTTGTCCTTGTGCCTTGAACTTGTATGTTTGCAATACTCGTTCCTCCATTGTAACATAATATTTCTTTATTCTTTTTACCACAATTATTGAAAAGAAAAAAAAAATCAAATATACCCCAAAAAGAGGAAGGGAAAAGTATTTTCTTTGTTGGCAGCATAATGAGTCGCCCTAGGATAAAGCTCATTTGTTCATTTTTTCATTAGACTATGGGATGTAGTATGACCTTAGGAATATTTTCTCACTATATAGAGTTGTGTCCTCCACCGTTTGGTTATTCTTCCAAACATATGGAGAGTTTGCGTCGCCTCCTACTTCGTAGACTTATGATTAACATACATGTTGCTTGAGTCTCATCCTTTGTCGTGCTATTGTCCAAGGGAAGTTTGTCACTAAGCCTGAGTCGGCTCCTCTACAATATGTCTCTTGTCTGCATACCCAACCATCCTGAACATCCAATCAAGTCCTTGTTCGAAATCATTGAAGCCTTCAGTCTGATCATCAAGATTAAAAATTCCATGACTGACAAGCCATCGAAGACCTCTGGGTAGTGCAGTCGTACACTCATATTACACTCCTACCCGAGTTTTGAAGATTTTGAAGTTGTTGCTCAAGCTCTGAAGATCTCATCTCTAGCCATCAGGCTGAATCAGCTTCTGGAAGATGGATACTCTATATGTATATCTTTCTGATTTTGAGATGTAGCTCTATTGTGTATTGTTCACGGCTACTCTTTATAGTTATTTGACATGGATATATAGTGTATTTGATTGGTAGCCATGGTTCTATTTTATCCCGATCATGGGTATGCCCACCTTGGTGAGATATTTGTTATTTTATAGACGGCACCTCCCGGTTCCTAATCCTTGGGCTCAATCATTCGACACATCAGTAAAGATTGGTAATGTATTTTGGCCATCAGATGCTCTTCTGACCTCACACATTAGGGGGCATCTGTTATAACCCTAAATTGCACCACACATGCTTACCTGGCATTAGGCCAAATCATATCCCTTCTTTGCCAAAACACTGTTGAACAACTCTTTGAAAATCCTCTTGAATAAAGTCCCACGTGCCCTAATCCATTACTGCACGCGTGTACACACTGGCTGACCCAAAACAGCCCGCGTGGACTGACAAAAGCATGAAAAAAGGAAAGTTGTCGATGGAACAAAAATCTATGGGTGAGTTAACTGAAACTCCCGTCCATGCATGGCCGAGGGTTCATCCAAATACCTAGCTCCTTCTAGCCTATAAAAGAAGGGGTAGGGGTACCATTTGGAGGATGAAAAATATAGCAAAGAAACTCTGCCCATTTATGTATTCCCATTGTCCCAACCCTTTAGCCTTTCCCTATGTCAAAGGATATTTAAAGCAAAGCAGTTGGAGGACAGAAGAAGAGGATCCCAGGATCAAGTTCAAGGAGTGGTGGCCGGTCTCAACTTTTGTAAGTTGACTCATTCAAAGTAATAAAGAAAGTGCTTTCCCCGTCCCAATTCATGAACTTTTTATGGTTTGATTAGTTTATGTTTGGATTTCTAACCTGTTAGTATATAAGTAGTATGCATGCATAGTTGTTTCTTGTCTTGGATGCAGGTCAGCTTTGGAAGGAGTATTGCGAACAAGTAATCAAGCACAATGGAGGATCGACATCAAAAGTCGGGAACGAGGTAGGTTGATCTTTGCATGCATTTACTAAGAAAAGGGGATTTAAATCTAGAGATGAAGGTAGAAAGTATTTTCTATTTGTTCATATCTACATGCAAAGTCTGAACTCTATTTGCTAGTCCATAGGGTGTTTTTCCACAACAACAATAGTGATCTCAGATACTGTACTAGGATGACCAACTAGATCGCAATGACCAATGTATACAACTACTATTCAGTGGGCTTCTAATTCTCATTTGGATGAAGTGTTCTTCATGCATGGCGCAACAAACTAAATAAGAAATTTGGCAACGATCTGCTTGCAATGGGTATGAAGCTTCCATTAACATTGATCTATCTATTATGGTGCGGTCCAACGGTCTAGCGAAAATTCTTTAATGATTTTCTGTCCGTTCTAGGAGGAATTCGAACGGGTATATCGGTCCAATGGCTTTATCGCTTCGGCACGAAGAAGAGCCATATGTCGTTGTTCTGATATCTCGGCGAAGCTCCCATTCTGCAATTTTTCTTTCTGCGATGTTCTATCTGGAATCTCCTGCAACTTTTCAATATTTTCCTTCTTATTACTTAACTTTCTAGATTTCTTTCCAGTGAGATTCGTTTCAGTAGTTCTTTTCTCGTTCTGGCTCTTATTTTCCATGGATATAGTTACTTCGCACTGATGAGGTTCTTTCTTAGGGTTCAGGTATAACATCTCTTCTTTATCTGAGATAGAAACTTCAATTTTTCGTGAGTCCTCTGGTGTTCTAATAACTTTGACATCTGGGTTCCTAGTGTGATATAGCTTTGATCCATTCTCATGTTCTTCAATCAACTGCATGATCCTTCTGGTCGCGAAGTCTTTTAATTCTTGTCTCTGTTGTTCTAAAACTTTTTCTTCTTCCTTGTTTCTAGCTTGATCTCTTTCAATCCAAGGAGTAACATAGTAAACGGGGCATTGTCCTCAATAAATTTGATAATCTCAAAATCTTCTTTTGTTGAAGTTCCATTAGAATTCATAGATATCTGATTGAGCCTTCCACATAGGTTCATTAGTTTCCCTCTGAATAACCCTATTCCACTCAGTGAAGGGGTCATAACAGGCCTCCCTATAGCTTCCCAACTTCTTTCTGTCATAACATTCACCTGTGTTTTCTCATCTAGAACACAATCAATGTTGAAGTCTCCTATTCTTACCTCGATGCATTCTTTCTTGTTAAAAACCTTTGATAATCTAACATGTTGGTGATCATTCAAGGTGTCTTGTATCTATAGTAACATCTTGTCTGATTCTCTCCGGGGTTCTGTTATTTCTGGATCTGCCTTAGGGTTTTCTTCTTTCAGATTCATGCCTTCCATTTTAGCAATCATTCTAGGGAAATCTAATACTTCATGGTCCAAAGCTTTGCAACAGAGACAATTAGGTATTCCACCAGGGAATTCCTTAGCAAGATATCTCGGTCTTCTACAACTGTAACAGAGGGTTAATCCTCTCTTTCTTTTAAATGATCCCCAACCTCTTCTGTATTGTGCACTAGGGTTATGGTAGCTAGCCTGCAAAAATTTATTTCGAGGATCCTACATCCGCTTGTTAGTCCAGACATTCTTTATATGCATAGGTATAACATATCTTGTTACACATCAAAATTACTCAACAGGATAAGTGTCGCATGTTCCTCTCAATTGTCGTAACTGTCACATCTTCCTTACAACTTTCGCAAGTGTCGCAAGTTGTTCACAAGTGTCGCAAATGTTGTTCAAGCATACTGCCATGCCAACGACACTAAGGAGGCACTTAAAACATCTCATACACTTGATTTGGAGAAGAGGAATTGATTAACTGAAGTCAAGGAACTCTTGACACCTGAGAAGAGCTCTTAATCAAAGGTTCTGAGGGTGAGCGCTCCCCTATGTCAGTCTAGGGAGCGCTGGTGCTCCCCTATAAGGATTCAGGGAGCGTTATAACCCTGTCCTACCCCTTTGAAGGAGCGTTATCCACCTTTAGGGCATTGGCGCTCCCCTCAAGATTTTTAGGGAGTGCTACAGCGCTCTAATGCCCTTTTTGAAGGAGCGTTGCCTAATCTGAGGCAGTAGTTGGCCCATTGAGGAGAATAAGGGGAGGATCTTTCAAGATTAGAAGGAAGTTGCATTCAAATTCTTGGTTCCATCAGGAGATCCCTAATCTAAGGAGGAGGTTCCTCAACTTGTTCTAAAGATAACTCAAGAGGTTAAGCTCCTCTTAGCCTATATAAGCAAGCTCTATGATGGTGAAAAGAAGGAAGAATTGCTAGCATGAAACCTATGATTTCATAGGAAACACACAGTCAGCCAAAGGATAGTGATCAGTGAAGTTGTTGTCATCCAGGTTGTGGATCTTTCGAGCAAGGGTTACACGAAGGGGACTTGACGAAGCTGTCGCATTCGCATCTACGATTGTAAGTACTGTTGTCGTTATTCTCATTAATATGACACGCTTGGCCTGTTTCTTTTTAGTTTGCGTCTAATGTTACATGAACTTATCATTGATAGATAGATCTGTTTTCAAACAAATATCAATAGAGTAGGAAGCGGTCGTATCTTGTTTGTCTACAAAACTAAGCGAGGAGAAAAGGATCGGAGCGCAACTCGGAGCATGCAGGGACAAACGTCGATAAAGAGGTACTTTTGTTCTCCTTCCTTCTCATGTGTTATTTTGGATAGATTTGAAAGGAAGTCAGTGTCCAAATTAAGCATTTTCTATCTTAGAGTTAAGGTCAAGCTCTTTGAGGTAATCCACCTGTCCGTAGGGAGATTTTCCTACAACAGAAACTGGCGACTCCACTAGGGAGATAGCCTCAAATCGAAATTTCTTGTTTTAATTTCTCCTCATTGACCTTGTTTTACCCCTTGATTGTTTCAAACCTGGTTCACTCCTCTTTTGATTGGTTTCATGAGCTGATTGGCTCCCTACCCCATCATACTCAGCCTAATGGTCGAGATTGAATTGCAATTTCTGCAATTTTTTACATTTTTGGGAGTTTTTGAACCTGGCACCCCTATCCCTATGTTAACAGAGTGCCAACGCTCCCTAATAGCCTTACACAGAGTGCTATAACGCACCTTGCCTTTGGCAACAGAGCGCCATCTCTCCTTTGGCCAATAAACCGTCCAGAATTGTTTTTTCAGGGTTTTTTCTCTGTGTCTCTCTTGCTGGGTCACTTTGTGAGTCAATCCTTCTTCTTCCTAGATTTGACATCTATCTTTTGCTTGAAGAACAAACATCTTGCTTCTTGGATTTTGTAGCCTTCTTCACTATTGTTGTTGAGTTTTTCTGCCATTTGGAGTTTGAAACCCATGCATTGTCTTTCTCTCCTCGTCGACTGAACGAAAAACGTCAGTGAAGGTCATCAAAGGTCTACATATATTTTCATTTGGTTTTAGTCAAGATCATTGTTCTTTGACTTTTTATTATGGGTGTGAATATTGTTTTCTCTTTGATTGTTTCTTTTCTTTCGCTTCTTGTTTTGATTACAACGAGAGGGTGTATTGTTTGTATGATTTTTGCTTGTGTTGGTCTGATTTTCATTCATCCAAGAAGATAATTAGCAAGACGAGCATTGTGTTGAATTGGTCATTATTCATATGCAAACAATAAAAAACATCTTCATGATTGATTGTGCATGTTAGAAGGCATCTAAAAAGTTTTAGCATCACATCAGGATTTGATTGAAGAAAATTTGTTTGAGGACATTCCTTATCAGTACTTGTTAGTGAAAAGAACTTTCTCTCTCTCCCTTAGATATATGTTCATCGAAAAGAAATGAATGCTTATCATCTCTGATGCATTTTTGGGACTGAGACATAATTCCATTCGTTTCACTTCCATCCACCCCTTTTTGAGTAAAGAACAGCTATAAAAATCAACGCTAATTAAAATTTATTTAGAACTTTTTCTTTTCTAGGATCCTCCACCAACAGTAGACTAGACTTAGTACTTTGGATTAGGCTGTCAGCATAACTCTCCAAAGTTTCCAAAACAAACAGTATCATCCTGAGTTAGGGAGAGTCAAATCCAATCATCGTATAAGTCTGCCTGGGATCCCCCTCTCACATAGGGGTTACGCACGAGGTCGCATTCGGGTGAGTTACGGAGATTATCCCTCCGTGGTTCAACTGATTGTGGTGGTCAGATCGTATTATGGGGGTCACTTCAAGGTAAGTCCACAATTATTGCGTGGAAGCCTTTTAGCTGATTTCGGGCTCAATACCCTGTCCATACGTTCGGATCGGACTGTCGACTGTTCCTGCCCAGGGGATGACTTGGAATTGGTAACCTTAGTGGCCATAATCTTTAGGGTCTTACACAAGGTGACGGTGAAGGGAAGTCTCACTGTACCTGGAGCAGACATTTGTCAAACTCACTCGGGCTCCTTGGAGGGTAAATCCACAATTACTGCGTGGAAGCTTGCACCAAGGCGTAAGTCCATTAAGAAGGTCGCCATTGTAACTGTTCCACCCTATCCCCACCCCTTCTGAACTTGATCACGCGACGTTGGATTTCATCACCAACTAGTACGGTCATCAAAAGAAGGTCATGTTTGCTTGGTTGTGATTCTTAGATTTCTATTAGCGTATTCTATCTCTTTTTGGTAGTTGGCCATAGATTTTTTTCATCGACTCTTTTTTGCCAACATTGACCCTCCACGCCGCTCGCAGAGGCTACAGGGACTTCCTCCAAAAAATATGGAAGGAAACACCCCTTTACCCCCTCATTCTATGGAGGAATCTCCTCAACAGAGCGAGGTTCAAAACACTACAACTTCCCAGGAAGAAGTTCCCACTCCTTTGGAGAATTTTTGGATTATTTCATAATCTCCGGAAGCTTACTGCATTCTGGAGGGATATGAACGACGTATCCTCCAACTGAATTCCACTGGTGAATTTGTCGTCATCAATCCTTCTGACATTCCGGCTGGGTCCCATCAAAACCCTTTAGCCAATGACCCCTTTTGGACCACGGACATTGTTCAAAGTCCACCACGCTTGGTGCGAGATCTTTATGGGATAGGGGAAGGTGCCGACGCACCTTTTTCCTACACTGTACCCCTAAATCATTTTACCGGTACCACCATTTTTACAGCCACACCGCATGTTGGTCCGAACACATCGTCCATTGGCCCAAGGTCTACTCTCCCCCTCCAGACGGCCCATTCTACAATGGTCCCTCACATTCTGACTATTCCCACCGGTAACACGGTGGTTAATCAAATTGTGATTGGCACACCTGTAACACCAAGACCTACACTCCCTTTTGGGTTCAGAGCACTGAATGCCTTCACTGCTACTACTACCCAAGTTGTACCGGAAAGTTCCATACCTATCCAACAACCCGGAGGGACCGGCCTTGGTGGTCCTAATCCGCCCGGTGGCACCGGTCAGTCACTTACGTCTGGTTTTCAAATTCCAAGAACTCTCCCTCAAGTTGGGGGGCATCCTCCCACCGGAGGACAAATTCCATTAGGGGGGCACCCTCATGCTGGGGGGCAGCCTTACTCCGGAGTCCACCATCAACCACATGGAAAAAATGTGTCTGCCACACCTAATCCGTGGAACGTCCCTTTTCTAGGAAACCCACAGTTCTCGGCAGGACAAAATTCTCAAACTCCGCAATAACCCCCTTTTGGACAAATGCCAAACCCAACCTATAACCCACAAAACCCATCTGTTTATCCTCCGCTCACACATGCTTCTCAAAACACCTCAAATCCTGTTTACTCTGGTCAAAACCAACCTCATACAAGAGGGACCACTAGTTATAATTACCCACATAACCTGGTAATGGGCCCTACTGGTGTCCCTCTGCCACACCAACATTACCCACAGGTTAACCGACAACTACCTTTTCTAGCTACCCTGGATCTTCCAGACTTGTCTCGGTTAACGAATGATCCTATTTATCATTCTTCAGTTTGGCCAGCTATTCCAGCTAAACTTCCTTCTGATATCCCAAAATTCAACGGAAAGTCCGGAGAAGACCCAAACAACCATGTGATGACGTTCCATTTGTGGTGTTCATCCAACTCCCTCATGGATGATTCTATTCATTTGCATCTTTTCCAATGAACACTTACGGGTTCTGCAGCGAAATGGTATATTGAACTACCACACGCCTCTTTTCACGATTTCAACTCCCTCTCCATGTCCTTCCTCATACACTTCCAACTGCCCATTCGATACGAGACGGGTACTGAACTATTAACCTCCCTTCGCCAGACAACTTCCATACATATCTCCGATCATATTCATGAATGGAGACAATGACGAAGGCTAATCAAAGCGATCATCCCTGACCAATTGTTAGTAGAATGGTTCACTAAATCATTGTTACCCCAAATTGCTCGTGATGTTGCCATGGGTGGCGTAGTCACCGAGGAAGAAGCCATTGCACGAGCTCAGTACTTAGACATATTCTATTCACAATCTGGTACTCTATACGAGTTGATCCCGAATGCTACCCGTCCCACTAATGATCCATCCAAACCATCGTCTGCTTCCCACGTGGATGGAGTTATTGGTTCCATCAAAACCCAATCTACTACCCAGTCTACTGGAACGATTCAACGACCTGCTTCTATG
>ML795840.1:275214-321915 GCA_009831015.1 Picea engelmannii
CCCTTCACAACAACCTGGGGGAAAGAAGAAAGCGAGAAATAAACCAAAGAAAAACAATAACAACGAACAACCCAAAACCCAACCGCAAATACCTGCTGCCGGAAAACAACCACAATGAAAACCGAAATTCCCATGTCTCATTTGTGGAGACGATCACTACACTCGAGACTTCCCACATCGCGATGAAGTGGCCAAACTCTTCAAGGGAAATTCACAACCCGTTGTGCTTACTCAACCTTTTCCACAGCAGCAATCTTTGGTTGCCCAAACCCCCATGCCAGGGGGCAGTTCCAACCAACCCCGTGATGAGGCCTCGACAAGTGCCCACATTTACATGTTTAATGGGGTTAATCTAACCACTCACTCTGCGACATATGACACTCTAGTTAAACCTGATAAGCTGAAGATTGCTAACGGTTCTTCGCCATACCCGTTACCATCCTCTGTTAATCCTCCGTCTGTTAGCCCTCCATCTGGGCCACTTCAGATTGAAAAACCTTCTTTTGAATCCATCTTACGCCCTCCTAAGAGCACCATCCGGAAATCCACCTTCAATCCTAATTCACGGGCTGCCCAAAATTACAATATTGTAGAAGATTTGGCCCAAGCACCGTGTGCTATGTCTGCCTTGGAAGTTCTAAAACACTGTCCCATCCAACGTAGAACGCTCTTAGCCGCTATTGGCGCTTTTGATCCTAAGTCATCAAACAACCTCACGTTTAATCTGGACGACCATCAACTGCGACTCTCCCACCAGCTAGCTTTCCAAATCGATGTTGTTGTTCACAATCAACAAATCCACCGAACTATCCTGGATGAGGGAGCCTCTACCTGTGTCATGTCTCTAACATGTTGGAAAGGCTTAAAATCACCTGCCCTTAACAAATCCCCTATGATGTTACGCGCTTTCGATGGACGAGGTTTTCATCCTCATGGATTATTACAATCCTTAGTTGTTCAGTTGGGCAGCAAAACTGTTACCGTTGACGTCGAGGTGGTCGATGCTCCCCTCGATTACAACCTATTACTCGAAAGAAGTTGGTTCTATGCTATGACTACCGTCGCCTCGTCGGTGTTTCAATGTGTACAATTCCCCCATCAAGGCAAAATTGTCACCGTCAATCAGCTTGATTTCTGTACACCCGACGCTCGCATCCCTGCTACCAACAACATTCCTTTTTTGGGAGACCACTCAGTTACATATGAAAGAATTCATGTTGGCTTATTGAAAGGTTCTAGCCTTATGGGTACTTTCCCTACACCACTTCCACCTACCGCACATCATATTGTCGTCGTCAATATGGTCTTGACTATGCCTTATCAATCCTTGGAATCATCAGATCCTTGGATTGTACCTAGTCCTTTGGAATTCAATGTGCTCAGTGACGCTATGCCACTTAGCCCAGCCGAGGCCGCATACGTAGCTATTCAATCTGCCTCTCCCTCTTCCAACAATTCACATTCATTGGCGCTCGATGCCTATTCGATGCCCTCATGGTGGGATTCTCTATCATCTGTTGTCGATTACATTTCCCACATTTTTCCTTCTGACGAATCAATTATGGAAATTCTCAGCATCGACGATTTACCTTGGGATGACAACCATCATCGATCCTCTTTTCTTCCGCCATTGGAAGAAATTCACGGAGACATACACTCTATCTCCCCTCCCGATGTTAACGATGCTCCACAATCTCCTATCCTCACACAAGATACTCTCTCTGAGGGGAACATGGGTAACATCTCCACTACGATTGCGATCGACATTTCGATCAAAGAAGGTGTCATGGAAAACATTAATCTTGGTGCTAATTGCACACCCGACGAAGTGGTCTCTTACACCGCTTTGTTTAAAGAATTATGTGATGTCTTCGCATGGAGCTATGAGGAGATGCCAGGGATCAACCCTTCAATCGTCGTACACGAAATCAAGACTTACCCTAATGCAAAACCGGTTCGACAAAAACTTCGCCCAGTTCATCCCAAGAAAATCGCAGCTATAAAGGCAAAAGTTGAAAAACTTCTAAAATCTGGCTTCATCTATCCCGTCCCTTTGACAGAATGGGTCTCCAACCTTGTTCCGGTTGCCAAGAAACAAGGGACCATCCGTGTTTGCATGGATTATCGAGATCTCAACAAAGGTTGTCCTAAGGACAACTACCCTATGCCCTTCATCGATCAAATCATTGATAATTGCGTAGGGAGCGTAATCTTCTCTTTCATGGATGGCTTTTCTGGATATAACCAGATTAAAATCTTACCTGTTGATCAACATAAGACAGCCTTCATCTGCCCTTGGGGTACTTTTGCCTACCGAAAGCTACCTTTTGGCCTTAAAAATGTTGGTGCTACTTTTCAGTGAGCCATGTCGTACGCTTTCCATGACATCAAACATATAGCAGAACCATACCTCAACGATTTACCCACCCATTCACTAAATCGATTCGATCACATTGATCACTTAAGGGCGATTTTTCTTCGATGTAGGTTCTACCGTATTCGTCTGAACCCTCACAAATGCATTTTTGTTGTCGAATCCAGTCGACTCCTCGGTTTCATCGTCTCCAATGACGGGATCAGGGTGGATCCCTTAAAGATTAAGGCCATCCTAGCCTTATCCCCACCTATCAATTTAACCCAACTCCAAAGTTTGCAAGGCAAAGCAAACTTTCTTCGTCGTTTCATTTGCAACTATGATGAGATCACTAAAGGATTTATGCGGTTACTGTAGAAAAACATCCCTTTCATCTGGGATGACACTGCCCAATGGTCATTCGATGCTCTCAAGCATGCCTTGACCCACGCTCCCTTGTTACACCCTCCGGAGTACACAAAGGACTATATCCTTTACTTGGCCACCTCTACTTCCACTATTGCGATGGTGTTAGTTCAGGAGGACCCTAACGGCGAAGAACATGTGATTTATTATCTAAGAAAGAGTCTATCTAGACCCAAACTCAGATATTCGCATGTCGAGAAACTAGCTCTGGCAGCCATCATCGCTGTCCAGAGGTTCTGCCACTACATCTTATTACGCACCACCACGGTAATCACAGAATCCAACCCCATGTACCACGTCTTGACACGTCAAGTACTTGGGGGAAAATATTCAAAATGGATCATTATTCTTCAAGAATTCGATCTTGAGTTTACAAAGGCTAAAGCAAAAAAATCCCTGGTGTTTGCCGAGCTCATCTGTGCTCTCCCTCGTGCCGATGAAGACATCGAAACTAGAGATTCTCTCCCTGACGAATCTCTCTTCCTCATCAGCACCTCTGATCCTTGGTACGGAGACATTCTCCTCTACCTTCAAACCCAACGTTTTCAGCCCAACATCTCTCATGAAGAACGTCGACGCATTCGTCACCACTCTCGTTGTTATCTCATCATTGGCGACACCTTGTATCACCGAGGTATTGACACCATCCTTTGGCGATGTCTGATTCACGAGGAGGCTGAAGGCATTTTGAACAATTTTCACCTTGGCGCCTGTGGCGGTCACCTTTCCGGGATGGCCACAGTCCAAAAAATCCTACGTGCCGGCTACTTTTGGCCCTCGATTTTCAAAGATTGCATCGAGGCTGTCAAAAAATGCCCACCATGCCAAATCTTCAACAAGAAGGCACGTACCCACCCTACTGCGTTGCACCCTTTCATTACCATCGGCCCCTTTGCAAAATGGGGCATCGATTTCATGTAGTGTAAGCCTACCTCGACCGGGGGGCACGGTTACATCATCGTCGTCGTTGACAACTTCACCAAATGGGATAAGGCTATGCCTACCTTCCTGAATGATGGCCGTACTGCAGCTCTGTTCCTTTTCAACCATATCATAATTCGTTTTGGTGTACCACGTGCCATTGTCACTGATCATGGTGCACACTTCAAAAACCAGATGATGAGCAAGTTACATGTCAAATTGGGTTTTTGCCATGAAAAATCATCCCCTTGCTACCCTTAAACGAACGGACAAGTTGAGGCTATCAACAAAGTTCTAAAAACCATGATCCAATGCATGGTAGGGGAAAACAAGACATCGTGGCATTTACAACTGTTCTCCGCTCTCTGGGCCTATCGCACTTCTGTGAAAACCTCAACTGGATTCACTCCTTTCCAGTTGGTCTATGGCATTGAAGCCGTCCTACCAATCGAGTGTGAGATTCCATCACTCAAACTGAAAGTAGAACTCCTACCCCATACTTCTGTTGAAGAAGAACGATTCTTGTATCTATCCAAATTGGACGAAACATGGCGCGATGCTGCTCTCGCCAATGAGGCACATCAGAAACAAATTAAGAGTCAATATGACAAATCTGTCCACCCTCGGACCTTTGCAGAAGGAGACTTAGTCCTCGTTTATGACCAAGCTCACGATAAATTGGGGACAGGAAAGTTAGAACCTATGTGGCATGGTACTTACATCGTGAAGTGTGTTTTACACAGAGGTGCTTACGAACTAGTAGATCATGATGGAATTTCTCTGGGAGAGCCCCGAAACAGGATTTACCTTAAAAAGTACTATGCCTAGATCACCTAGCATCTATACTTTGTACATTATTGTATTTTAGTTTGGTGTGTCTATTTCTTTCGCGTGCTCGAGTCTTTACCTTTGCCACTCATGACTGTGCTTGTGTTTTCATGCGCAGATGACGTCTTCCTTTCCTATATTTTTTGGGTTCGCGGATGGCGCTAGCCAACATACCCAGAACATTGCTTCGGAAGCATGGGTTATTTACCAGTTTGACGAGGTGGTGAGTTCAGGAGGGATCTGCTTAGGACCAGCAACCAATAATATGGCAGAATATCACGCTGTCATTGGACTGTTGACCCAAGCTTCCTCTCTAGGTATCTCTCGTATCATTATTTACTTAGACTCCCAACTCGTGGTCTATAAACTCAACTGTATCTACGCTATCCGTAGTCCTATCCTGCTACGTCTACACTTACAAGTTCACCGTCTTGAACGAATGTTTGATTACATTGAATATAGACACATTCCAAGAGAACTTAATAGCATTTCGGATTCATTAGCAAATTATATCATGGATCGGTATCTTGCCCACATATGAGAGTTAAGGAAAGCAAAACTGTACATCACATGTAAATTAAAACACATCACAGACATCATCTCGTATAAATCATTGGCATTGTAAAAACTCGAAACTGTATATATATATATATATGGTGTGACTGAAATGTTTGGATTACATCAAAAAGTATGTAGAAGAGCAAAATATTGGGTCTTTCCACCCATACAATGTCGCCTGACAAGGCATACAAAAATATGATCACCGGAGAGACTCTAATCTCCCTGCACTACATTGTGCTGCGAGTAACACATCACCGTGCGCACTACGCGCCTCAATAGAGAATTTATATTCTCTGGTACTCCCACAGTGTGCCTCAGCAGATGTAAAGGCACTTCTCCCCTTCGTAAAGGAGGAATGCCCATCGTGAGGCCTTGGAGGTTTCTCTCAACCTCCCGGAGACCTATCACTGGTACTGCCAGATCTACTGCAACTGGGATGCCCCCACGATGTCCTGGTACCGGTATATCAGCCAGGCGCAATGCTCCCTTGTCTGCACGTTGAAAACATACATCTATTAAAACTCTTCTACATACCCAAAAAAATAGATATACATCAAAAACTCAAAAAAAACAAAAAATAGACAAGGTATGGCTCAGTCTCTTACCTGACACATCCCAGTCTTCCCCCGTGGGCAAAATCAAATCCATGCTCCCGCGGAAATCTACCTTAGCATAAGGGAAGTCCTCTATCCAGAGATACTGTCGTCTCAGCCAGGCAAAGAAATCGCCAATGAAATGGAACTCTGACTCTGATACTAGCCTTGGAGACAAAGTAGTCCACCTATCCATCCTCGGTTCATCCACTGGTCGCACCGCTAGTGCTATCTGAGGCTGCATCTGGGGGATGCACTCTAGAAAAAATGAGACCAAAAATGAGCCATAACCAAACTGCTTCTGTCCAGTCCTGCACTGTGAAATCTGTTCCTTCACGTTTCGAAGGAACCCTGCACTCCAGTTGAACAATGTTGGTTCCAAACACTGAACACCGTAAGCCACCTACGATCTTGATGCCAAATGTGCGCTAGTACTGCCTATCACGCTCGTGATAGCAAACAGTATAGACCGGAGGGGCAGTTCTCGAATATCCTTGACAGAGATTCTACCCCCTACCAGCCTTTCTCCTGGGATACAGTGGCATGCTAGATACACGTCCACTTGTTCAGGTAGCGCCCTCTGCCCAGAGAAAGATATGGGGACCCCTCTTTTCGAGAGGCCAGTCAAAAAATACACGTCTTCTAACTCAATGGTTAAAAGTTGTGTGCCAATCCGGAATCCTTGCTCTGCAACATCCCATAGGCCAATCATATGCTCGAGCAATAAGATCTCTTTCTTCATTTTTTGCAACTTGAATAATTTGAGCAAACCACAAGCTCACAACGCGACCCATGTGCAGGGACTCCGCAAGGCAGATAATTCATCCATCTCATGTTCTCTTTCTTTCCACTCGATCATGGTCGCCAAAGTTACCTACAAAACAAAAAAATAAAGAAATTGATTATTCCCACGTTTTGGCAATTTCAGCAATTTTCAAAAGCAATTTAAAACATGAAATAAGGTGCCCACATCATTTAAAAGTGACCACACACTCTTTTATAACTACCATGCCCTCCCTAGCCATTTAACATTCATCAAATAACAATCAAAACGTTTTAAAAAATCAAAACGACTTTGGGGCTGCGTGGGCATATGGGAAGATTTTTCATGGGTTATTTTACCAAAAATGACCTATCTAATTGACTATTGGGGCGTTGGCATCTTAGCCATCCTTTTCTAGAACATTTTTGCCAAAGAATCCCATTTTTCCATTGATTTTTAAAAGAGGCCAATTTGGTTCTATTTGGGGCAACTTAGGGCTTCATATTTTAAAATAAATAATGCTATTAAAATGGATACTAAACCATGTAATTGAAATAAGAAGAGATAGAGATCTACCTGGTTCGAATGGCAAGTGAAACGGTCAACCGTAGCTCCGGCAGCGAACAAAACAAGATCCACTTCAAAACGAGAATCTCCACTACTCCAAAATCCTTGTGCAAAGTGAAATGGTAAATGAAATTTTCAATGTACTGCTATTTATAAATTTTCATTTTTCATAAGGTATGGTCATTTATGGGTTTCGCTCCTTTGGGTCACCCGACGCAAGTCACGGTATCCAATGCATATTTTTGGTCCCTGTCACATTTTGCTGTTGTGCCTCAGTGTTCAAGGGAAGTATCCGCCTCGAGAGTCAGCCATCCTAAATATATTTCCTCAAAACCTGTGTCAATCCATGTCCATTTGATCTGCCAATTACATCTCCATGTCCATTTCGTGTCGTTGATGGGGGATACATCAAGGCCCTCCCTCGATGAGTCTATTCCTGTCGACTTCAACACATTATCCGGGAATCAGACTTAGAAACCAATTGGTACTTTGGGACCTGCATGCCTCAATGGCAGGCCTCCTCACGTTCGACAGTAGATCTACATCATTGACCTCTGATCGGATGAATCCACAAATGTTCGACCTCAGCTCATCTATTTGCATTTGGTGGAATGTACTAGGGTACCTTGGGAATCATTGACATTAATGGTGATTTCCCTCGCACTTGTTAATGGTTCACACCATTGACCAGTAATCAAGTGGTTTCTGCCATGTTTGACATCAAGACATCTATTCACATGGTTAGAATTGTACCGCATTGGGATCGGTAAGAAGACCCTGGGTTGAGCAACCACTTTGATATATGCTTTGCCCAGGTTGCGAGGGAGTTTCTATTGGACAAAGAACACATACACTGTCACATAGATCCACTTTGTATTGGTCGTGGCTATGTCTTGTCATCTCGTAGATCCACTATGTATTCTTCGTGGCTATGATCAGTCTAAGTCATCAAAGTATAGATCCAAATTGTATCTTCGGTGGCTATACCTTTTTATCAATACAATTATGGATCCGTAGTGTATTTTATGGCGGCCATATCTTGCAAGTCTTGATCACCCAAGCATAGGTATGCCTACCTTGGGTTTTTGAAATATGTCATGATATTTGTTGGATGTTGGTGTGTAGCTTCCGTCAGGTTCTCCAAGTCTATACCCTTGCTTGCACATCTACAAAGTATTTCAATCATCAATTCACATCTTCTAACTTCATACTTTGGGGGGCATTCTGTTACATGTCAAAATTACTCAATTGGATAAGTGTTGCATGTTCCTCTCAATTGTCGTAAGTGTCGCATCTTCCTTACAACTTTCGCAAGTGTCGCAAGTTGTTCACAAGTGTCGCAAACGTTGTTCAAGCATACTTCCATGCCAACAACACTAAGGAGGCACTTAAAACATCTCATACACTTGATTTGGAGAAGAGGAATTTATTAACTGAAGTCAAGGAACTCTTGACACCTGATAAGAGCTCTTAATCAAAGGTTCTGAGGGTGAGCGCTCCCCTATGTCAGTCTAGGGAGCGTTGGCTCTCTCCTATAAGGATTCAGGGAGCGTTATAACACTGTCTTGCCCCTTTGAATGAGTGCTATCCACCTTTAGGGCACTAGTGCTCCCCTCAAGCTTTTTAGGGAGTGCTACAGCGCTCTGATGCCCTTTTTGAAGGAGCGCTACCTAATCTGAGGCAGTAGTTGGCCCGTTGAGGAGAATAAGGGGAGGATCTTTCAATATTAGAAGGTAGTTTCATTCGAATTCTTGATTCCATCAGGAGATCCCTGATCTAAGGAGGAGGTTCCTCAACTTGTTCTAAGGATAACTCAAGAGGTTAAGCTCCTCTTAGCCTATATAAGCAAGCTCTATGATGGTGAAAAGAAGGAAGAATTGCTAGCATGAAACCTATGATCTCATAGGAAACACACAGTCGGCCAAAGGAGAGTGATCAGTGAAGTTGTTGTCATCCAGGTTGTGGATCTTTCGAGCAAGCGTTAGACGACGGGGACTTGACGAAGCTGTCGCATTCGCATCTATGATTGTAAGTACTGCTGTCGTTATTCTCATTAATATGACACGCTTGGCCTGTTTCTTTCTAGTTTGCATCTGATGTTACATGAACTTATCATTGATAGATAGATATGTTTTCAAGCTAATATCAATAGAGTATGAAGCGGTTGTATCTTGTTTGTCTACAGAACTCAGCGAGGAGCAAAGGATCAGAGTGCAACTCAGAGCGTGCAGGGACAAACATCGATAAAGAGGTACTTATGTTCTCCTTCCTTCTCATGTGTTAGTTTGGATAGATTTGAAAGGAAGTCAGTGTCCACGTTAAGCATTTTCTATCTTAGAGTTAAGGTCAAGCTCTTTGAGGTAATCCACCTGTCCGCAGGGATATTTTCCTACAACATATCTATCAGATCCATTCATATCAAACTTTCTTTCATCTATCAGAGCCCTAGGACAAAATCTATCAAACATACCTAGATCCATACTCTAGAAACAAAAAATTTCACTTATTTTACTTTTGCAGAGCACAAAGCTTCCAAATCTAAAAACTTTTGACTATTCTTACCTCTATCATAGCACAAAGCTTACAGATCTTACCTATTTTCTGTATATCTGACCTTTCTTTCTTGGTACAAAGCTTCATAGGTTAAGTAGAACATTGTGCACTAGGGAAACAGATCTACGCACAGAGCTTTCCCAGTTTCTAGATCGAATCTTTGCACAAATATTTTCTTTCTCAGTTCCCAACCATCACAGTTCCAGTCCTAGCATCGAAACCATTTGTTGGCACAGGGGCACACCCAGGGTTCAACGCTACAACAATGCACCAACAAAACCCTAACTACCGGCCCTTTCGGAAACACCTACGAAGCAGATGAAGTCTCACCCGAGGTAGAGGCAGGGGTGGTTGCAAGACTCAGGTGTATGCAACCTTAGTTGGGACACAGATCTGTGATTATACAACTTACTAGAGCACTTATCACCGTTAGTTCCTCAAGATACATTCAATAACCACTTCGCTTATAAGACAGAGATTTGTAGCATTCACACTAATCTATAGTATTCATGCACTTAGCAACAGTAAGCTAGATCAAACCCAGTAGATCAGCACTAAGTATCTTCATACACATCAAATCTAACATTCATACATATCTAGGAGCACAAAGCATAAGAATATCTTCCTACAAATATAAAAGCACTTAGCAGAAGAAGAAGCAAACACATTGAATCAAAGCACAAAGCATCACACATAGATTTACGTGGTTCACCCCCACCCTGAGGCTATGTCCACCAAATCTTCTTCTTTATTATCTCAGTCAAGCAGTTATAGCACGGAGCCTCAACAACCCTTACTCCGCATCGGACAGAAGATCTGCACAGCTCGCTAGATCCTTCTTCCTTGCGCTTCAGCACAAATCCTTTCACAACCTCCTAAAACAACTTGCAATGAGATCTGCAAGTCTCTTACAATCATGCACAGAACATTTACAATCCACATTCGATCACACAGATCTAATTACTAGCACTAAGCCATCGACTCTCTTCTACCTTGCCTAGACATCTATTTATACATACAAAAGTGGGCCTAAGCGTGGGTAAACCCACGGGTCGACATCCCTTTCCCATTACATTAACCCAAACCCTAAAAAGGGGCCCAAAAGTGGACCGAGATCCCATGATCTCTCCTTCGTCTTGTGTGCTTCCTTCGATAGGGCGTCGAAGTCCCAAAAATGGTCAAATATGACCAAGTATCTCTCACAGCTTGGTCAAGGGCCAATAATGGCCCTAGGCAAATTCCACCTGAAGACACCAGTAGACGCTCGGGTGAGTAAACAACCTAAGCAGTGGAATCCAAGTTCCATTTATGGCGAATGGCTTTGTCTGTGAATCCTAAGTAGACAAAAGACTCTATTTACATCTACCAAGCAAGGCAAAACTTGATAAGAAAGCTGAAGATAAAAACAAAGGGAAAAGAGTTATGCCCAAGCTTGAGGCTCAAGCGTAATATATTTTCAAATAGATCACATTCCTGGGCTCAGCCAACATGTTTCCTTCATAATCTTCTAATTCATAGGCTCCTTTTTCTAAGACTTGTCGCACGATATAGGGACTGTGCCACATGGGAAGGACCAAGTCACCCTCAGTGTACTGTCGAGGACAGACAGACTTATTGTATTAGACCTTGAAATTTATTTTATTCGCTTCGATATCTGTAGAGGCATCTTGACATTGCTCATCTAGACTCGTTAGGTGTATGAGGTGTTGTTCGAGATCGGAAGTGTCAGGTAGGAGCGCAACTGTCGATCTAAGTGAAGGGATTCTGCATTCAATAGGTAAGATCGACTCCACACCATGCACTAACTGGAAAGGACAAAAATAGGTGGAAGTCTTGACCGAAGTTTATGCCCAAAGTGTTGGATAAAGCATGATATGCCAGTCGGATTTGCTATGGCTGACAATTTTCTACAAAATGGTCTTGAGAGACTTGTTCATGGTCTCTACTTGTCCATTTTCCTGGGGGTAGTAAGGGGAAGAATGACCATGCCTAAACCCCAGTTTTGATGCTAGTTCTTTCATCATTTCATTATGAAAGTGACTGACATGATCAGTGATAATCTCACTCGGGATTTCGAACCTGGCTATAATTTGATTGAATACAAACAAGGTTGTAATATTACCATCAGATTTAACTGTAGGCATGGCCTTGGCCCACTTAGTAAAGTAGTCTATGACCACAATAATGTGTTGATTCCCCCTAGCCGACGTTGGGTTGAAATCTACAAAATCCACCCCCCACTTAGTGAAGGGACCGACGGTAACGACTGGATGGAGAGGGGTTGGATGCGAACGCATTTTTCGAGTGAACACCTTGCAGGGGTGACACTTCTTAACCACTTTGATGAAATCTTTAAAGATAGATGGAAAAAAATAGCTAGCTCACAAAATTTGTTGGGCTTTCGCAAGCCCGGATAGATGACCACCACAAGCCCCACTGTGGCATTCGTTTAGAATAGACTCAGCTTCTTCATGAGGTAAACAACGATGCAGGATATTGTCTACTCCTTGACGATACAGAGTGTTGTCCATGATAAGATAGTTCTTAGTTTGGTATTGTATACGTTGCCAGTCATCTGGCGAGAGACGTTGAGGGAACTTCAAAGTTTGAAGATAGAGAACAATATCTCCATACTAGGGGTTTGACGATGAGACAAGGAAAATGTGTTCATCCACAAATGAATCAACATGAATAACATCCTCGTCTAATCGAGGGAAGTTGGATATTAACTCTACAAAAACTAGTGATTTTTTGGACTTCGCAGAAGTGAAATCGAGATCAAACTCTTGTAGAATGACAATCCATTTATTGTATTTTCCCCCTACGATACGCCTAGTAAGGATGTATTGAAATGGATTGACATCGACAACCATAGTAGTTTTGCAAAGCAATATATAGTGTCATAATCGTTGAACTGCATGGACAGCAGACAAAGATAGCTTTTCAACATGATAATACTCGAGTTCAGGGCCGACTAAGTTTGGAATAAGATAGTAAATGACGTGCTCACAGAGCTCATCATCCTCTTGAACCAACACCATACCAATCGTCTCTTTGGACGCGGCGACATAAAGTAAGTATTCTTTACCGTAATCTGGATACTTCAATAGAGGTGTCAATACCAAGGTTTTCTTCAAAGCATCGAAGGATTCCTGGGCTCGCTCATCCCAGATAAAAAGAGTGTCCTTCTTCAAGAGATGCATGAAACCCTTAGTAATATTGGCATAGTTCACTATAAACTGTCGTAAAAAGTTAGCTTTCCCATGTAAACCTTGAAGTTGACGAATAGTGCGCGGGGGAGGCAATCGAAGTATTTCCTCAACCTTTAATGGATCTACCATGATCATAGTCTCAGAGACTAAAAATCCTAGAAGTCGACCTGACCTAATGCAAAAGATGCATTTATGAGGGTTCAAACAGATGCAATAATGGAAACATCTTTCAAATAATAGCCGAAGGTGCTTAGGGTGATCCACTCTCTTACGAAAGTGAGCAGCAAGATCATCGAGATAGGATTCAACTATATCCTTGAGATCGTTGTTGTGTTGGTTTTGTCACTTGGGTGAGCAATGATGATTCTCTATGTATCGTCCAAGACTCCTCATTGAAAAGGTAATGACAGTCAAGATATTGTCGCCCTTCTAGAAATTGTGTTGATGTCGACATGAAGGGAGACGCGACTACAAGAAGCGAAGGGCTTCATGAAATATGTTAGGGTCCTATAAATTATAGGAAATTTGATTATGTAGTTTCTATCTGTTTTTTCTCTCATGACGAAAGCTCCTGGCTTGCCTGGTTTCCTCGGATAATTTTCCCTCTCCCACCATCCATTTTACCCAATCCTTCATTCACTTCTGCGCCACTCACTCACCTGTCCATTACCATACTTTGGGCCACATCTCATCCACCATTCATTCCATTACACCATCCACTTCATCATTCCCCCCCGCTAATTTCATCACTGCATGAAATGACGTTAGGTAATTTGGGTTAAACTAACAAAAATAACTAGTTTAATAAGTCATTAGATAACCTAGGATAATTAATAATAAAGATTAATTCATTAGATTAATACTATTAATAATTAGTAATTAGATTAGTGTAATAATAATAATGTTAATAATAAATTAAAAAAAATTAAAAAATTAAAAAATTAAATAAACTTTAGTTTAATACAAAACATTATAAAAATTAATAACTAAAAATAATCAAAATAAAATTAGAAGCATAATTAATAAACTAAACAAATAAAAATGAAAACAATAAAAACAAAATTAAACAAAATTATATATATATATATTAAACAAAATCATAAAAAGCAAAAACAAAGAAAAGACAAAACACATAATTAAAAAAAAAAAATCATAAAAAAGAAACAAACCATAAAAACAACAAAAAAAACCCAAAATTAAGCTAACTATTATAATCTATATCCTAAGTATAAATAAGTTACCTCTCGTACTCCATACATCTCATACCAAACAAAATAACAAAAAGATTAACAGGCCATATTATTTCGGACCCCCTTGCCATCCAAACTTTAACTTTAATTGAGGAGGGTCGGAAAAGCAGTTTTACCAATGCCACTTGTCACCTCCTTATCATTTCGGACCCCTAAAACCATTTACCACCTTACCCCCTCGAAAACCACCTTTCCCTCTCCAAAAACCACCTATCCCCAATTAAAAATTGTTTTTGCACACAAACTACAAGTCATTTTTCGAGGCGATTTTCGGGAAAACCGCGATGAATTTTGAGAAATCGAAAGAGGTTTTTGTGAAGCATGGGCCAAATAACAATAATCTATCCTAAATTTCGCATAGATATTACATATTGGGAGAATCAAAAGCATCTTTGAGCCCTATTTTTCGAGATTCGGGATTTTCTCATTTGAGACATCTATTTCAAACCCAGATACCGGACAGCTGGAGATGAATTTCAAAAAAACAAGAGAGTTTTTTGCCCAAAACAAGCTGATATACAAAAAACTCTCCCATATTTTACACAACTATCTCAAAGTGGTAGAATCAAAGACTTCCTTGGACCCTATTTTTTTTCAAAATTTCGAGAGGCGAATAATTCAAAAGGGACAGATGGCAAAGATAAGAGGAAAGTAAACAAATTGCGTGTAGGCAGTTTCAACCTCATTCCATATGTCAGTGGAATGAAGACACTTAGAAGCTAAATATCAACAGTCAATCATCAACAACCTCCATCAAATCAGCAACCAGAAATCTGTGCAGATCTGAAAATCCCTTTATTTTTGTAATTAGAGATACAATTAGTTTACATATCCCTGAAATAAATCTTGATCAGTTATGAATCATTTGTAATAATTTTATAAATACTTCTCATTTTGAAGTATGAAGGTGGAAAAATTTGTAATAAGTAAGATGATCATTCGATGTAAAGTATTTCATTGAGGTCAAGGGGCCTTTTGCAGTAATACAAGACAAGTTGTTTCAAGATTCATGTGGCATATCTATGTGGTGAAGTCTCTCTTCTGTAATATGTTTTCTTTGTTTAGATATTGGTTTCTTTATGAATTATCTTACATAATGTTAAAGAACTGAATTTGTTGAAAGATACACTATGATTCTCACTGTGGATAATTTAATTGTTTTCCTCTTATATTGAGTTAAAGAATTCTTAATTTCTCTTTAGCTTAATTGAAATTTGTTTCTTTTATTTTATTATATTTCATTTAATTTGGAGATCCAATAGTATGTATACCTTTCCATTTTTCATGTTAGCTTGATACTTCTGCAAATTGATCATCCCAAGACTCTTTGACTCCATTTCCCAATGGCCTTCCCTTGATGTTCCAACCAAACAATTTAAAAACCAAACCTTGTACTATCATAACTAGCCTAAAATTCCCAACAAACAAGGCTAAATCTTATAGAGAGATCCCTCTCTGAGTCTAGGAGGGATAGATCCTAGACTCCAAAGTGGTTTTGTGGTTACCTCTGTCAACTTCTTCCTCAGCCTGAGAAATTACAGAGTGCTAATAAAATCCACTGTGTAATAGGTGATATCAGGTATCTAACAGGTAACATAAACAAAGTCAAGATGCGGTGGGACTCAAGACTACCCTTTGTTGGGGATTTTTGAAGGATGACTGGAAGCAACCACAAAACTGGATCTAGTGTCAGGGGGATGACTAGATATGGGGTTAAATTATGCCAGAGGCTAACAAAGTGGACAAACTCAAAGATCGTGGGTACATGGACTTGGGATACTCGAGGTTCGTGAACGATGTCAGTATGAAAAAAGAGTGGATGCCCCAACCAAGGGTGACATCGGTTGCTTTTCCAGGAAGAAGAAGGCCATCAAGGATGATGACGAAAAAAACTATGTATATGTTGAAAACAAAGGATTTATACAATTACCAAAGAAATAAACAATAATTTGGGTTGAGGATACAGATACATAAACGGGTTCCCCAGTGAAAGATGGCTTGGCCTGTTTAGGGCACAAGTTTGTGAAAGAGAACCGGTGAAGGGTGGGGGCCCCATGGGTGGGTTTTTGTATTAGGTAAATGGATGGAGGACAAGCTGTAGATGCAAAAACTGATGGTGGATGAGATGGATGGCTAATGAAACTACGTATATGCATCCAATAAAACCAAGATGATATGACGTGGGAGTCCATTGGGAAGGTTAGAAATATGATGAGAAGAAGTATGACAGTACCAAAATGTGGGGGAGGTGAAGATACTGCAGAGCCAAATGTAGGGACCCTAAAGGTAAATTTCATAGGGTTTGACTGGGATATGCAATTGATTTACAGAGGGAATAATTACATGCCAGTGTCGAACATATACCTCAAGAGGCTGTAAAGTTTGTTGAACAAGTACTTTCACATAAGAAAATCGAATACCCGACGTGAACAATATCTAATGAGAATGATCATATAACAACTATTTGATAAAATTGAAAGTGAGTATGCATAACTGAACGTGACGTGAGAAAAAGGCTCATCTGGGGATAAGTGCAGATGATGACCTGGGGAATCTGAATGTGTAGATGGCGGGATCAAGATCCTGTGGCAGAGAACGGATCGGAAAATGAAGGTTTTGGGCTCTTGTAACAGAGTGTGGAATATGGGAAAAAGGGGCTATATATGGCTAGTGAGACCACAATACCACCTCATTTGTACCTGTCACTATTGTTGAGCTGACGAGATAGCTGTGAGTATTTTTAGAGATTGCAGGAGCATGAGGTTACTGATCCAGGAGTGGCGAGAGACAAGTTAGTGGTCCTATCATCCTCCACCTTGTGAATTTCCTAGTTTGTAGGTAGGGGTTGTACGAAGGGTCATACAGGGGGTTTTAAGGGCAGGGTCCCACCATTGCACGGGAAAAGGAGGAATACCCATGCATATGTGCACACATATATCTCCATTTCCCACACATAATGTGTGGTTGTGCTTGACATAGCCATGCATGTGAGCGCAAGGGTGGGAGAGACAGGCATGCATGAGATGTGCCCCTGTCTGACTGACAGTTGCACACTCATGTAAAAAAAATTCTTAGACAGCTACGCAATTGTGTGAAAGATAGGTGCGCACATGTACACACTTGTCTAGGGAAAAGCTGCGCACAGTGGGAAGGCTAAGGGGTGGTGATCATTTTTTATATTTTTTATGCTTTTTGAGGGATGATGGGGCTTGTCAAATGTTTTTGTGTGGATGCAGGTGATCAGCAGAGCATTAGCACGAAGTCGGTTCATTGGTGAGAGCGTGATTGGGACCAGTTACGAGAGGCTGTGAGGGATAATTCGTGTGTACGAAGGAAGCTTGTGGGTTGTTCAAGTTCTTTGACTACCCTCTGATATGCTCGTAGGAGTTTCTACTATAGTATCTGATTGGGATGTGGAGTATTGATTTGCAGTGCTTCATTGTGAGGGGGAAGCAACTAACATTCTCTGCTACAGAGGATGTGTAAGTTTTTACAGGACTCCCATTCTATGGGAGGGAACTAGTCATCGATCCCAATTTTCCCGGGGAGGACCAGGTGGAGACCTTGGCGGCTCGCCACTGTACTAGTTCAAACCTTATGGTAGGTTCGATTGTCTGCATAGAGGCCACTAATGACTTACTAATTGAGTATATTGCAGTGTTGGCGGTGAGGATCTACAGATCCTTGGGTACTCAGCAGATCACTGGTGGTCAGTTGAGGGTGGTGGGGAGAGTGGCCACTATTTCATGGCCACAGTGGCTCGCATGTGGCACCAAATGCCATAGGTTATCCTAAGATATCCATGTGTAGGTATGGACTATCATCACAATCCAAACATGGTGCTGCCTTCTGGGGAGAACTGGGGCCCACAAGGTATGTGTTGTAGTTTTATGTTTTGTGATTTTGATAGATAACATTTATTATATATGTATATGGATGTTGACACTATCTATGGTGTTTTTTTGCAGATGTGGGACCCCGGGGCTAAGAGGCATAGGTCATCAGGGAGTCGGATCACCAGAGGCCAGCTCGATAGGAGCCTACAAAGTTGAGGGTTGGACAGAGGCGATGGTGATATGATGTTGGTGTTGGACTAGTGAGAGAGCCACATGGATATGTCGGGGTTATGATGGAGGATCTATGGATATGTTTCAAGTGGGTTTTATAGGGTGTGCCTAAGGAAATGTGAGCCCACATCCAGGACAAGGAGGTCTTGGACCAGTGCATGGGGATACCAGTAGAGTAGCAGACCCTGATCTGCCGAGAAGAAGTGGCGGGGGCACCGATGACTGGTCGGCTGCCTCCTAGAGATGGAGGGCCCCTAGCTGGTGGGGTGCCTCCAGCTGATAGAGGACCTGGGGGGGGGAGATCTGGGGGCACCTTGAGCTTCGTTTTTGTATATATATGGGTTTATGGGCCCATTTTTGTATAGGGTATTAGATACCTATTTTTTGTACTAATAGGAGTGAGGGGACTCAGGATCCTATGGGCAATTGTATATGTATATTTTTTTTTAAAACTTATGACCTTTGATGGTATATATATATGGATATATTTTGATCATGCGTGTCTCTTTGTTTATGTTTTTATGTATGATGTCTTTTCTATGTGTTTTGAAAAATGTATGATGCGATGTATATAATGTTGTTTAATGTGATAAATGCCAATATAATACTAGGTTAGCCATGTGATCTGTTACTTGATTAAGTGTTCTTGGAATATATGTAAATGTGATGGAATCAAAGTTGTGAGATAGGATTCTAACTTGGAGGTATTTTCAAAAGAGGCAAGGATCATGAACATGATATACGTTGTTGAGTTGCAGGATGACAAGCTGAGAATCTAATAGAATGATAAGGTGACGAATGTGGCGGTGACTGGACTCGGCGAGGAGAACAATGACGACATCGTATTCATCTTGGTTGTTGGTGGTTGAGCCCAAACATATGCCATTGGAGTGGAGAAAGACATTTGAGGGAGTATAGAGGACCCAAGTAGCCAAAGCGAGATTCTAGGTCCAGTGCCTGGCACCGTCGACGTAACCGATGTGGTAGGTTGATGGATGATGCATTTTTCAATAACATGGGTGATAGATCATACATGAGGAGTGGTGGAGGTAAAGAAGAATAAAAACTCTACAAATGTGTACAAAGAGAAACCTAAGGTAGGAGGGCTATGCTTAGGCGTAAAACTTCTTTAAGTACAACCCGTTGACAGGTTTTTTAGGAGGATAGCCTTCTAGAGAGGCCAAGATGTAAGCGTCTTTAGTGAGGCAGTGTTGGACGATGAAGGGTCCATGCCATAATGACTCGAATTTCCCATGGTCGAGAGTGTCGTGGTCAATATCATAGGCTAACACGAGATCACCTTCGTTGAATGAGCGAAGGTTGACATGGTGGTCGAAGGTGGCTTTGGACCGTTTTTAAGCTACCTCATTGTGTTGTAATGAAGATCGACGATCTTCATCAAGCGACTCTAAGGTCAGCAGGTGTTGCTCCATTGGATCAGTGTTAGGTAATAGCTCAATGCCAGTGTGTAATGTGGGGATTTCACACTCGATAGGGAGGGTGGCTTTGATCCCATGGACAAGGTGGAATGGTGTAAAACCATGGCAGTTTTGACTACCGTGCGACAAGCTCATAAAGCGGAAAACAACATATGATGTCAGTTGGTATTATGTTTGTTGACAGTACATTGTACCATGGTTTTGAGAACTTTGTTGACAACCTCGACCTGTCTGTTGGACTGAGGGTAGTATGGGGAGGAAACCTCATGGGTGACGCCTAAATTTGAGGAGAGTTCCGCAAAGATCTCATTCTCAAAGTGTTTACCATGATCCAAAACTAGCTGTAGTGGGACTCCAAACCAGGCAATGACGTGGTTGAGGAAAAAACGCATTGTAGTGTCAGTGCTGTTGTTAAATGTGTGCATGGCTTCGGCCCATTTGCTAAATTAATCCACGGCCACGACAATGTACTTGTGTCCATTACTATATGGAGGATGGAAATCCATGAAGTCTATGCCCCATTTACAGAAGGGGTTGGATGTGATGATTGGGTGTAGAAGAGTTGGTGGAGCTTGTGCTTTGTTTTCATAATGTTGGCATTTGTTGCATCGCTTGACAGCGTGGTTGTAGTCATCAAACAAAGTGGGCCAGAAGTACCCTGCTCGAATGGTTTTTTGGGCAGTGGACATACCCGAGAGATGACCACCACAAGCGTCGTTGTGGAAATCGTTCAAGACTCTGCCAACTTCGTCGATGGTGAGACATCGCCGAAGAATGGTGTTGACCCTACGTCGATAGAGAATGTCTCCGATGAGGAGGTATCGGAGGGGCCTGATGGAGAATGCGTCGACGATCATCTCAAGAGAGATGAGACCCAAAATTTTGTGTACGGAGGTAGATGAGAAGGTTTTCGTACCATGGTTCATCAGAGGAGATGAAGAAGAGGTGTTCATCAAGGAAATCCTCATTGATGGGGAAATCTTTAATGTCCGAGGGAAAATTCATGATGATTTCGGCTAAGATGAGAGATTTCTTGATTTTGGGAGTAGAGAACTCTAGATTGTATTCCTTTAGGATAATGATCCATCGGGAAAATTTTCCATTAATATGTCATCGACTAAGCAAGTACTGCATGGGGTTGGAATCTGATACGACCTCGGTAGTTCGAAGCAGGATATAATGTCACAATTTTTGGACTGCGAGGACAATTTCTAATGCAAGTTTCTCATCATGATTATACTTCAAGGGTGGCCTTCAAAGGTTTTTACTAATGTAGTAAATGACATGTTCACGCCCATCATCCCCTAATTAGACGAGAACTCCTGCTACTGAGACAGCTAAGGCTGATAAGTAGAGGACGTAATCGCGATCATAGTTTGGGGGACTAATCAAAGGGCATTGGATAGGGCGGCTTTTAAATCATCAAAATTTATTTGAGCATGTTTGTTCCATCGAAATGGGATATAATTACATAGTAAGTGGAGAAAACCATGTGCACGAGTAGCATAGTCTGGGACAAAGCAACGTAAAAAGTTGGCTTTGCCTTGTACGCTCTGCAATTGGCGTAAATTCGTAGGTGTTGGAATTTATTTGATAGATTGGACCTTGAGGGGGTCCACAGTGATGTTGTGTTGGGAGACAATGAACCCAAGGAGGCTCCCGTTCATGACACAAAAGACGCACTTGAGGGGGTTCAAGCAGATATTGTAATGGCGACATCATTGGAAAATGATGCGTAAGTTGCCTAAATGTTAGGTTCACTTTTTGGATCGAGCAGTGAGGTCATCCAAATAAGAAAGGATTATGCAAGAAAGATCATGAAAAATGTAGTTCATGGCCTATTGAAATGTAGCACCAGTGTTTTTTAGTACAAAAGGCATGAGACGATAAGCAAAGCTACCCAAAGGGGTAGTAAAAGTAGTTTTGTATTGATCTGTTGGGTGGATTTGAATTTGACTATAGCTGGAGAAATCGTCCATAAAGGACAGTGCTTCATGGCCGACACAATCATCAATGATTTGGTCAATGAATGGGGTTGGGACGTTGTCTTTGGGACAAGCATAGTTGAGATCGCAAAAGTCTATGCAAACGCGAATGGTTCCTTGTTTTTTGTTAACAGGGACAAGGTTGGAAAACCATGAAGTGTACGCAATGGGGTAAATGAAACCAACAACGCATAACTTGTCAATTTTGGCTTTGATAGATGCACCTTTGGATGGGTGGAGGGGGCATTGATTTTGACGAACGGGGGCGACATCCGACCAAGTGTCGATTCGATGTTCGACTATAGAAGGATCGAGGCCAGGAATCTTCATATATGAGCAGGAAAAAATGTATTGGTATTCCTAAAACAGAGCTTTATAAGCAATGATTTCTTCAAGGGAGCATGCAGCGCCAATGGTGATTTCTTCTACGATTCTCGGTTTAATGGAAATGTTAATTTTGACGGTGGAGGATATGTTGGCCATGTTGCCTTCTTCAAAAGCATCAGGGGTAGGGATAGGGTTTTTGAACCAGTCAGTATGCCCCGAAGGAATAAAACCCTTGGTTTCGATTGTGCATAGGGAGGCTTGGGTAGGAGGGTGAAAGGCCTCTTGTGAAAGAAAAAGTGCTCAATAATGGAGTGCAATCCATGGAAAATCGGGGGTAGTGAGTTCCTCCAATATATCTTTGTCGTAGTGAAAAATGAGAGAATACATGGGATCCTCAGAGGTGGCAGGGGGAACTGTAAATGGATAAGTTTTATTGTCCTCAGGGGGTGAGGACATAAAAGGGATATTGTGTACAGGGGTGCGATGGTCCGCTGGACATAAAGAAAATGTCACGATACTATGGATGGTACCTTGTTCACTCAGGGAATGACAATGAAATATAACGAATGTCAGTAATGTGAGCCTCTAAGGGGGGTGACTGAGAGGGCTCTATCTGAGACATGTGGCATATTGTAGCTAATGTTTGGCAAAATTGAGTTAGAGCTGGGCAATGATGAGTGTAGTGGCCATATTCTAAACATATGGCACAAGCGAATTTGGTCTGTAACCCTTTATTACATGTGGTTGAGGACTCTGTAGTAGCAGTGGAGGTACTTGGTGGAGGAGAAAGAAATGGGGTTGCTTTGGGGAGCTGGATAATACTGTGTAACTCGGAAAGAGTAGGACATATGTTAGCGGGGTGTCCTTCTCTTTCGCATAGTGCACAAGGAGGTTGTGCTCTGGGAGGAAGCAGAGTTATCGGCTCGTTCTTCCGTCGTCTTCCCCCATTGGTGGTGGTGTTGCTGCAAGTTGGCGGTGCAGGTGGTGTGGCAGTAGCCTGTACTGGGATCTGCATCGGTAATCCCTATGTTTGAGGAGGGAGATATTGTGTAGGAACCATAGCGGGTGGATGGAGATACCATACAGGGATGGCAAGAACCATGTTGGGAAGGGTGAGAGTAGCAGCTACCTGGAATGCTTGGACTCAAGGTGGGGGGGAGAAAAAAGGAATTAGGGTAATGGCTTGGGGGACTATCTCCCNGGGAATCTGGGATAATTGGTGCAGTGAGGTTCTCAGAGAACTTATAAGGTAATAGTTCTTCTAATAGTGGAACTATGATGTGGGGAGGGGCCTTGGTGAGAGGAGTAGTGTCTCTGATATCTGTTCCATTAAAAGATACTACACACACTTGTGTTGAAGGGTGTAAGAGAGGTGGTCCTCCATGATATTCCCCCAGCAAGGAGGGGTCCTTGAATATTCCAGGACCCATGTTGATGACCAAAAAATCATCTGAGCTAGTGCAGACAAGAGGGAGGATGTTATCAATGTTGGTGGAATGATTAGGCTCATAATGTGTAAGTTGTTCGATGGTGACAATTTTCCTGTTGTGGGGGAACATCATCATTCGAAACATTGAAGAGGTTACCGAATTCATAGCATACATGTAGCTACATTCAAACAATATATTATAATAAAGTGGGGCATCGATAACTTTAATGTCGATGAGGATTGTTTTACCTCCAAGTTCTACAGGGACATTTTGGAAGAGCCCTTCAAGGGACGATGGGCGGTCGTCGTAAGATCTCAGGGTGATGGTATATGGTACTAGCTCAGGTGAGTCGAGTTTCTTCCATACTACTTTGGACATGATGCATGTGGATGCACCTTCATCGATGATGCACCGATGAACTGTGATGTTTCGGATCTTAACTGGTATCTGAAAAGCTACCAGGGTAGGGAGGTGTGGTTCTCTGTTATCTATATCAAAGGTGATGAGTTGAGTATCAACTGGGTCAACTGCCCCCAAGGAGGAAAGAAAGGATTTCCGTTGAGATGGATAGGTTTGGAGGACCTCCAATACAGACATGGCCATAGGAGACTGTGTTAAGTCATCGACCAGACTATAATTATGGGTTTCCCTAGCGTGAGGGTTATGTACATTCCATTGTAATGACATGTAGGGGATGCAAGAGTTTGGTTCAGTGTTAGGGCATGGAATCATCAATCGTTGTCCGGCTGCAGCTAGAGCCGCTTCTAAAGTGATTGGGGTTGATTCAGGGGGAACACCATATTGACGACCACATGTTTGCAGATGAATCTCTTCTTCACTAGTAAGGAGGATATTGCGATCGGTCAGATTTCCAGGTTGATTGGGACCTGGGTTTTGATACTGCCCCATTTTAGGTGGGGCTGGGATTATCTCATGTTGGGTATTCATCACACCTTGGTGTGGAATAGGGTTTTGCAAAACGGTTGGAGGTGGTGGTTGAAAATAATGTTGTGGGGCCTGTTGAGGGGCAGGCAGCGCTAGAGGGAGTTGGGTCTTCATGGATTCTTTCATCCATTTGAAATCAGAAATTTGGGGGCAATGGTGTGTATAATGTCCATACTCACCACATAGAGCGCAAGGGAAGTTAGTTCTAAGGTTATTGTTCTTCCCTTGTCGTGGTTGATTGTTATTGTTGTCCCCTTGGAGGTTTTGGTTGCCTTGATTTTGGTTTCCCCCAACAGAACGGTTTTGTTGGGGGTTATTTCCTCCTGGTCTCGGGTTGTTATTGTTTCAATTTTTCCCTTTATTTTTGGCATTATTTGACTGATGAGTTAGATTTTCCCTATTCAATTGTTCAAAAGTCTGAAGCTGTTGAATGGGATAGGGTTGAACAAAGTTAACGTTGGTATGTGGTTGCCCTGGTGAAGGAGCAACCGGCTATGGAGGACTATCAAATGGAAAATATGGATTGTTTTGTGGAGATGATCCATATGGCCTGTAAGAAGTTGAAGCACTTCCACTACTGATGGGGTTATATGCAGGGGTTGAAGGTGAACTCATACTTGTTTGAGAGATCGGATGCATCATGGGTACTGGTGGGGGTCCACCCAATGGTGGAGGGGTAGCAACATGATATTATTGTTGGTGAGTGGGAGGAGGGTAATAAGACGCCCCTCCATATGGTTGTGTATATTGATGTGCACCATAAGTGTGTAACGGGTGTTCGTAAGGGTTGATATGGGTCATAGAACCAATCAACCCATCTGCATCGTGGGACATCCTAGGTTTGTCTTGGCCAAATGGTACGGGTCTAGGTGCATCAGAAAATATTATGTACAAGTAACATGATTGAGCATAGATGAGTTCAAACTGTTGGGCCTTGTTGATGGCTTCCTCTTTTGACTGAGGAAAAGTGGATGTTACATCCTTGGCAATAACAAAGATGAGGGATTTGAGAAACCAATCGAGACGTTGTTCTTTGGTGGTTTTTTCTTTACACAAACTACGTCATCGATGCCATTCATGGATGTGGTCAGCTATATGGATAGAAATGGTTTGTTTGAACTCGGAGAGAAGTTCTAAGCCAGTATCATGATGAACTGGTAGTTAGAAAAAGGACAAAAAGGCATTTGCCAATGATTCAAAGGTCCCATGGAACCCTGATTTTTCGTCCACACACCATTTGGCTGATGAGCCCATGAGGGTTCTTTGAAATAACCTTAAGCAGATGGAATCATCCATGATGTTGTTTGAAGAGCACCACAAGTGGAAGGTCATAACATGGTTGGCGGGATCTTCCCCTAGTTTTCCTTCAAATTTTGGAATATCTGAAGGTAGTTTTGTAGGCATATTGGGCCAAGTGGGGTCATGTAAAATGGGATCATTCATGAGTTTGGTCAAATCAGGAATGTTGAGGGATGCCAAGTATGGCATAGGGATATTTGGTAGAGGATTATTTCCAGCCATTGTGTGAGTAGGTAATGGACCTGTCACTTGAGAGGGATTTGGTGGGCTTGTACTTCTCCCTTGAGAAGAAGTTTGACTCCCACCTCCTTGTGAAGGAGAACTAATAGATGGATGACATTGGGTATTTGACCCAAGCAAAGTGGAACCAAGTAAAGTTGATCCCAAGATAGTAGCACTCACGGGGGTGTGATATGATTGATTCGGTGAGTTGGAAAGACTAGGGACTCCTCCTAGAATAGGAGGTAGATTCTGCAAGGATCTAGAATGATGAGGATTATGTGGTTCCCCTATGGTTTCTGATTAGAAAAGTGAATGTGTGCAAATGGTGACAAGAGAGAAATAAATGAACAAGAGCTTTGTATATCTTTTACCTTCACAAAATAGTGTAACTCATAATTACATGTAATCAAATGAACATCATACATAAACCAACTGTAAATAAACAGGCATGTGGATAGGTAGATTTTTTCCATGTGGGGGAAAAAATAAAACAAATTATCATGTCCTAAAAGACCTATCTTCCTTCCTCTCAATTCAGCACTGGACCTTCCAATAGCACTCAACAGTGGGGTCTGAAGCTACTAGAAGAGGAATTAGTGAAGGTTGAAGTAATCAGTTATAATGAGGGGTAGAGGGTGCATATCCTAAAAGAGCTGGCGATATTTCCCAATAGCCACAAAAAATCTGATCAAGGTGCGATTGCAGCCCACAATTGCCACCTGGGTGGATATCCTAAGTTTGTCCACTAAGTAACTAGGTTAGAGTGCGACATTTTTATTTTCAGCCTCAAAAATGGGTCACGTGCTAGATGTCCTCACAAGAGTTGGGTGACTCAAGGAGGGATGTGCAAAACAACCGGAACTTGGCCTTCGACCCTTCATAGGTATCTCCCTACCTTATGGTGTAGGAACACTTGACTTGGAGGATTTGAAAGTTCCCTATTTTTCAACTTCTATTGTTTGAAAATGTGAGAACCTGATAACGGGGGGTTATTTGGATGCCTACCCCCAAGATCCTACCTAGACTAAAAAAAATATTTTGGCACCTCCTGTGGAGGAAAATTTAGTGCATTTTAAAAAAAAAATTAGATGTGGTGGGATAAGAGATTGGGGTCATGGACCAACCTCATTTCAATTAATTTGGTGTGGATAATTTCCAAAGAAGTAGTCGGATATTTCATAATTCCTTTAGAGAAAACCTACTTCGACCTCCACTATTCTAATAGAAATTATGTGTGTGAGGAGTGGCTTTGTGTGCAAGAAAGTGAAAAGTGTGCCAAGATTTTAATAAGTTAAGTGTGAGATTGCAACATGTGGAATTCCTTTGGTCCTTACAAATCTTCTTACCTAGCTTACTATGTGTCTTTGGTACAACCTTGCAGAATATTTAAAGCCCTAAAGAACTAACAATGTGGACATATGGGTCCTTACAAATATTTTAAACTACCTAAAATGTTGTTTATACTAAGAAAGCTTTGAAACTATCCTATAATTGTAGACATGTGGGCATGTATGGGACCATTACTTTGATCATTAAACTTCCCTAGATTGTGATCTAAACTAATAAATCTTTTTTAGAAACTATCCTAAGATTGCAAACATGTGGGCATGTATGGACCCTTACAAAGCTTTAATATGATTTCAAAAACTAAGAGGAACCCTAGGGGGGATTTGTCCTCTCCTAAATGATTTGTTAAGGGAGATGAAATGTCCTTTTAACCACCTTTTTTATTCCCGAGATCACACTAGGGTGCGGGGGAAGAGCATACTTTGAGGGTTAAAATCAACTTATAGTCCCAATTTAAGTGATTGTGTATGAAAAGCAATAACTTCCACTGAAAATTTTAAAAACCAAATGAGCCATCCATGTGGAAACAAAGAAAAAGAGGAGAATAGTGATTCTTTTTACCCCTATGTGCCTGTGTTATCTAGCCTTTCTTATGAGAAAGGACTCTAAGTGGAGTTTAGTTGCCTTACAAAGTGTAGGAAAATAAAAATCTAAAGGCTCGGGGCCCTCAAACCATTCATAAAAACCCTTACAATTTAAAAAAATGGACTTATGCGCGGGATACAGTTCTGAATGGCGTGCAAAGGGCGCAGAATGCGCAAAGTAATGAATATTGTTTCTCACACCATGTGCAGAGTGCACATCTATGGGCCTTGAAAGCCATGCACTTTCTATCATGCATCGAGGAAGAAATTTCCAAGTGAAATACTCCTTCCTCAGCTCTAAATTTTGACTTTGGCAAGTTGGGCTAGGTTGGTTTTGGTACCTGCATGTCAAAACAATCAAAATGAATTTCTCTCAAGACTTAAATAGGGAGGAATTTGATATTGATCCCCAGTATGGTCGCCAATCTGTTGTGTTGGTTTTGTCACTTGGTTGAGCAAAAACACAACACTTACATGCTTAGTTAATCCATCTAAACAAGAAAAAAAATTGTGAGTTGGTAAGAAAAAACAAATACACATGAAAACAAACAAATAGAACTAAAAACAACTAAGAAATAAATGTTATAGAAGCATGAGAAACTAGAACCATGAAAATAAAAAATTGACCAACATATAGCTATCAATGGAACAATAGATTGATAGGATAAACACCGTAGAGAAAGGCAGGGACTTATGAGTCCCCTCTTCCTCCTTGGGAGGGCTCTTGAGTTCCCTAATTGAAATCTCTTCTCTTCATACAATGGAGGAAATGAGAACTAGTGAATAAATACAAAGCCTATTCCCTCAAGAGATGAGTGGAATGGCCAATTGCAATGGTGCTTGAAGGCTTCAAAGAGAAAAGAGGATTCTCAAAGAAGAATTCTTGCAGCATAACAATACCTTGAAGATCTTCTTTTCTTAGCACACCCATGGCACATATTTATAGCATCCATCCATGGAAAGATATAATTGGTTCATAGTGTGAACAAGGGGCCTTTTAGGTCACTTCCTAGCCCTTGACCAGCCTCCAAGTAAGATTTCTCTCAGATATGAGTGTCACATCGTGTTGGGGGTCAGACTAGAAGTGGTTGAGGGGCTGACAAGATCCATAAATGTGTAGTTCATAGAAGTGTGTGGATTTTCTCGTACACAGTCATGCATTTTGTGCACAATGCGCGTTGAGGCCTGTGTTAGCTTGTGCATTGTGCGCACTCTGCACGCGCTTCCTTTGGTGAATTTGTGCACTTTGATTTTTGACCCAAGTATATAGTTTTTTTCCTTTTGGATGGATTTTGGTGTTGTAGGTGGACTAATTGATATTGGCATTGATGTTTTTCTTCAACCATTGTGTGCAATGTCGCAGACGATTTTCCAGTGATAACAATTGTGAAATGTGAAGGTCATAGCATGTTGGAAGGTTGCTCAAGTGTTCTTGAGTTCGAAAGGCATATTTTGATATACGAAATTAACCCAAGGAAAAATAAATGTAATCTTATATTCATCCTCGGGTTTAATCTAAATTTCGTTATACCCTGAAAATCCATCCATGAAAGAAAAAACTTCGCTTCCCACACACTCGTTGAGAATATGATCGATGAAGGGTGTCGAGCAGTTGTCTTTGGGACAGGCTTTGGTCAGGTCATGAAAATCCATGCATACATGGATGGTTCCTTGCTTTTTATTCATAGGAACGGGATTGGATACCCATTCAGTCAAGGGAACCGGGTAGATAAAGCCTGCATTAAGCAGTTTTTATACCTCTTCTTTAATAGCAAGGGCCTTCCTAGGATTGAAAACTCTAAGTCATTTCCAAACAATTTTGGCATCCGGGTAGGTTTTAATCTCATGTTCGACAATTCGAGGGTCAATTCCTAGCATCTCTTCATATGATCAAGCGAATATGTCACGAAATTCCTTGAAGAGCTTGGTGTAGATCAGAATTTCTTCTAGCGAACAATCTGCACCGATGTATACATTTTCAACCTTGCCAGGGGTACGAGAGATATTGATCGTGACAGTAGGAGAGATACTCGCCATGTTTCCTTCAGCATAAATTTCATGTGTATCAAGTGGAACTATGGCGTGACCGACTATCTCTCTCAAGGTAGATCTAAAATCATCTTGCTTGATTCTGGCAAGCTCTAGGAGAAAATAAGAGTGATGATGCATATCATCCCAAGGCCTGTTAGAACCATTCATGGCCCCTATGATAGCTTCATCCGAAGGTAAAATCTCATCAAGGCAGTCATGTGAACAAGACGACGAAGTGGCCCACACGGGCTCTAGAACATGATCCTCCTCATTCGTCTATGAGGTAACAGGATCTAGATCGGTGGAAGAGTCAAGAACAACTTGATACACAATATCTGTTGTCGATAGTGGCATGGCCATTCCAGTATGTGACTGGCCTTCACAAGACGTAGTCGAGGAAGGTAGGGTCCAAGGATAATTAAAATAGGAAGTACGGAAAGGAAAAGACCTCTCTAATGAAGCAGACCTACTAGACATGGCATATATATGATGAATCATGCCATGAAGTCGAAGGTACCCATAAGGGATGAATACATTTTGACACCGATATTCTCAGTTGTCTGCTAAGAATTTTTTATCACAGGGATCAACGGTCCAATAGATGCATTGGGGCTAGTGTACGCAAAGGACAATTGGTCGATTGTCATGATCTTCCCATCGTGAGGAAAACAAAGAGTGTGCAAGATAGATTACATGATTGCAGTCATATCATAAGTCTAATTGCATCCTAGTAACAAGTTATAGTCGAGGGGTGCATCAACCACCTCGACATCCACCTATATTGTCTTCCCACCTAACTAGACTGGAAAGGCAGGAAGAATACCATGAGGGTGGAAGGAACGATCGTCAAAAGCAATCAACATGGTCGGAGATTGAGAAAGCGTCGGAGAGCCGAGGGATTTCCAACAGACCAGGGACATCACACATGTTGCAACGCCTTCATCAACAACAGTATGCTTTACGGTATACTTTGAGTAACCCACATGGATTTGGAATGCCACATGGTAAGGCAAGCGAGGCTTCACATATGTGAGGCCAAAATTGATAATTTTTTAGCCACAAGGATCTAGAGCTCCTAACGCAGATAGCAAGGAATTCCTCTATGAAGGACATGTCTGGAGTACCTCTAGAGCTGACATTGCACAAGGGGTTTGACCCATATCTTCAACAATAGAGTAATTTTGGGCGACTCTAGCATTGGGATTGTGGCTAGAGCGCTTGAGTACTCCATTCGGAATACGATGTGGGGACTCTAGTTTTTCGATCTATAAGGTCATCTCCAGAGGAGGGGGAGACTCTAGACCAGGTATAGTGTGTGGAGAACTGTAATCGCGAGACCGAGTGGCTACATTAACCTTGGATTTAACCATATTGATGCATAATGGTCATTGTCTTGCATTGGTGGGTTTTGACTCCCACTCGCCACATTTCTGGCATTCGAGGAGATCGAGGCCATGTGTTGATTATGTGGAAAAGGATTAGTCAGCATGGCAGGAGGTAGATATAAAAGCCTCGCAGCTTCTGAAAGTTTGGGGCATAAATGGGTAAGGTGGTTGTCTATACAAAGCTTAGAGGGAAACTTCACTTTCTTCCTTTATTTCTTTCCCTCGCTAACATTATTATTTGACTTCTCATTATTACCATTGTCCTTGGGTTTATTATTATTTTTCCCACCCTTACGATTATTATTACATCCTTTTTTTTTCTTCCCTCCTGGTTATTGGTTACCATTCGGGATGGTTGACGATTGCACATGGGATCGGAGGACACAAATGAAGTTGGCCCTCCTACAAACTAGTTTAGAGACAACTCTTTTAAATGGCTTGTCACCAAGTCTGCATATTTCACATTGGCAGAGCCTACAATGCCATCGGCATGAGGCTCGAGATTTTGTCTAGGGTCATAGTTTGACCTCGGTGCATCTGGAAGAATCTCGTATAACATCCTAGACTGAGCATATATAAGATCTAACTGTTGGGCTTTAAAAATTGCTTCTTCCTCAGATGTAACCCCGGATGTAGAAACATCCTTCGAAATATAAGGCAAGAGAGACTTAAGGAACCACTCTAGAAGGAATTATGGGGGTATGCAAGTCTTGATCAACATCTTTCATCTACACCAATCCTGGATTTGATCCGAGATATGAGTGGCTTTGTCCTGGCATAAGGTTGACAGAAGTTCTAAGCCAACATCGTAACGAACCAACAATTGGAAGTGGTTGAGTAAGACTAAGACCATCTGACCAAAGTTTTTGTATGTCCCCCTAGGTAGCTTGATATACCATTTCATGGTGACACCTATGAGGGTGTGTGTAAACAATCTTAACCAAATAGAATCGTCATTAAGGGAATTCGAAGAGCACCAAAGGTGAAAAGTAGTAACGTGATCACCAAGATCCTCACCATTCTTTCCTTAGAATTTTGGAATATCTGAAGGAAGCTTGGTGGGGAAAGGGGACCATGTCAGATCATGACACATAGGATCATTCATTAACTTAGACAAGATTGGAAAATTGAACGTTGCCAAAAAAGGGAGACGGGGTTGCGGCATCTGGCCCCAAGCTCCCTGGAAAGATTATTGTTGGGGAATCATAGCCCATATAGGGTTTTGGTAAGCACCATGACCCTTTTCGGGATTGTAAGACCCTCCTCCAAACTGATTCATGAGGGGTTGGTTGGGCACCATTCCGGTAGGAATGTTCTGACAAGGGTTGTAAAAATTGCCCCCAATCAGAGTGGCTCCAGGTTGGGGGTTGCCCAAGGTATGAAACTGACCTCCTCTGGGTGTGAATCCAGAGAATAAAGGTGGATTCATCATGCCAAATGTGTTGTTTGGAATCAATACAATGGAGGTGGGTGTAAAGGACGGACCGTAAGTAGTATGTTGTCTGCCAAGTTGGTTAATCCATCCAAAAGAATTAGGAACGGGATTAGACCTAGGGTTAGAAGGAGGAAATCCTCCAACTGTAGGATTCATTTACGAGACATGGGTACCACCAAATGAGAAAGGATTATGTGGAGGAGTTGTGTCCCTGAGTCCAATACTAGTATTCAGATTACACGCTAGGATGGAAGTTGAAAATTGCGATGTGAAATTTAGCATACCATAAGAAAAAGGACTAGAGGCCATAGGGATGGATTGAACATTATAACCCGGTGAGTGACCAAGGGACCCAAAAGGGTTTGTGGCTATAGGTTGAGTATTCACTATAGGATGGGCATAGGTGATGATAGGCACCTTCGGCACTACAACCATTGCAGCTGAAGGTGTCGAAGGGGTACCGTTAACTATAGTAGGTATGGGAGTTGAAGGACTCCCAATATCTTTCTGACTCAATCCAATACTCATCCTTGTATGATCACAAGTCTAATAAGTGGAGGTGTGTGTACCACGGTTGATAAATTTACGCCTTTTAGAAGGAAAAGACTCAAAATGTGGTGGTAACTATAACAAGTGGCGAGACCTGCGGGGAAGTTGGTCTGGTTCCACGATGACTCAAGACTTGAGATATAAAAAAAAAATCCTAAGGCCAACTAGTAATCAAAGAGCACACCAAAATAAAACAAAAGGCCAATATGCACACAAATGGGATAAAGTGGTTGAAAGGGGCCTCCCTCCCTAAAGTAGGTATCCCTCGCCCAAGAGGGGCCTGAGACTCCCTACTAAAGATCGTAGGTATTAGAATCAGTTATAAGGGACCTCATGGGCTTAACAACCAGTCGATCAAATTCCCCCGGAGAGGTAATCCTCCATAAAGGTTGTGTGTTGTCCGACCCTTATCTGACCAAGGGTACCTGTAGAATAACCCCTGCAAGTAACCTATGTGGTACCTATGTCAAGAAACTAAGAAAACACGATATAACTGATGCACAGACGAATATTCTTAAGTCAGGTCCACCGTATGGGTAGGGTAGCAAAGCTCAAAACCTTGAAAGCATTGCCTCTCACAGAGGTAAAGGTACTAGCAAGATCACCATATACGAATAGATCCCCATAAATATATCTGAAGCTAAGAAGGTATTGGGGGGATATCCCCTCAACCAACCTCACGCGACCTCATGCTTAACTCTGGTGTAAGCGGATCCTACTGACGTCACCAATTATACAATGGATTTCACCACTCCCTTAGTCAAACACATATGTTGATTTAATAGCCTTGGAGAAGTTTACTCACAAAATCCTATTCCAAGGGTCTAAATCATAAGCTAGTTTGTGCACCCTAGAATATAAAACCGTTACTAATCAATTTTAAATTATTATCATTTCTTTTAGTGGCCTTGCTTACTCAAAAAAGGTGTGGTCATGAAACTAGTGATGTTATGACTCAGCAAGTAAAATAAATGAATATGAATAAAATGCAAAGTCCTAACTTCAATTCCCAATAAATGATATGCTTTTCAAAATGAAATTTTCAATTTAATTCTGCAGTTCCAAATAAGATGTAATCTTTCTTTACATGTATTAAGATCAATGATAAGGACTCAAAAGATCAAATGCCAACAATGCAAAATGCCTAATATTTTTGTAATTTCAATATAAAAGAATGAAAATGCAAGGATTGAACAACAACTTAATATAAAAATTCTATTGTATGTAAACAGAGACAAACCAAGTAGGATATCAAGAAGCAAACACTGAGCCCAAGATGAAACGACAATCAAATGAAAAGGATGATAAGAAAGGCACCACCCAAAAATTCAACCAAAGAAAGGTTTCCTATCATTCCACAAACACTTAATAGTCACAATAGAGACCCAAGAAGACTCAACAACCATCAAAACTTACCCAACAAACATCAAACCCAACAATCAAGCAAAAAAGGGTGATGTACGTGACTATTTAGGAGAAAAGCGCATATATATGCCTCTTGCAGAAGGACAACAGGCGTATATACGTGATTGTCGGGTAAAAACCTGTGTATATGTGTTAAAACACAGCTAGGCTAAGGAAAAGGCTAAGAAACTCAGACTCAGAATGAATAGAGGTTGTCAAGCAGTCATACGACAAGGAACTCAATATAAACGAGAGACATCAAAGGAGAAAAACACTCCAAACCCCAAAAAGAATATTATATCCCTAGTATGGTCGCCAACCGTGTTGAAACTAAGTCCCTTCCAGCTGGGCCTCCACCACTTCAATCCTCCACCAAAGGAAAGCTCATATAAGAGAGACAATGAGGTTATTAATCATGTAGGGAAGATCTTGGGAGCTGAACAATGTGTTCAGACTTAAAAGGATAAAGGGATGCAGACTCAATATGAAGTGAATAATTTCTCGAGAGTAACTTTGCTCTCAAAGTTGAATTCTTCTCCTCTTTTCCATAGCTTGGATTTGGCCCATTTATAGACTTCAAGTGGAACTAAAGGGCTGAGTCAACGTTTCCAGTATATGGAAGGTCAAGGATCATGGATCTCGTAGCATGACATGGAAACCTGACACCATTTTTTAATTTTGGGCATGAAACCCGATGTACGTAGGTTGTAGTGGTGCAACCTACGTATATGCATGTTGTATAATAGATAGGGCATGTATATGTGGAAAAATAATGTTTTTAGCTCTCAGATTTGCAAAAAGGAACTTTAAGTCTGCATATGGAAATGGAACAAGGCCTTCTGAGCAAATTTGCATAGGGTGAGGAAAATATTGCTATAACACTAATTCTGCAAAAATGTACATGTAACAATTATTGTTAGAATCATACATATTGTAAAATATTTCATTAATTAGATTACAAATTATTCTTCAGTTGAATTTATGAGAAGTATGGATGCATTGGAATCCAATTTTGATTGTTTATAGATATTCTCCTCTGAATTATATTTCCAACAACTATACTCATTCCTCATTATGAGTTATGAGCTAAAATTTAGAACCTTCTAAAGTTGTTAATTTCCACCCAATTGTGTTATGTTCTTACTGGTGCAATTTTGTTAAAAGGCCATCTTTTTTCTTCTGTAATAGAAAATCGGTCAGGAATCATAATTTGTTTATATCACGCATAAATAGGATTTATGATTGTGAACACACATCAACTCTTGGATTTGGAATCATATTCTCTAGTCAAATTATGTATAAATATGGAATGAATGACTTTGCACTTTTACATTTTCTCCAGACTTGGAATTTTTAGCCAAAATTGACTATCTCCCAAATTGAGAAAAACTAGGAAAAACTCCCTCAAAAAAAAGTTGTCTAGAATGATGAGTCGATAAAATATTAACTAAATACAAGTTTCTAGATTGGTGATTTGTGGTCCCTTTTCCTCTGAAGATTTCATAAATCCCCAAAAAGTGTCAGGGAATAGTGGATTTTTTCCTACTTGAGCACCTCCACTTCAAGTCCTTTAGAATTTCTCTAGAATCCAAACTAGGTATCTTCATGCCTAGTTTTTCGACTCCTTGTAAACATTTCACCTTTATTTGGGACCCGGTTAACAGGGATGATTTTAAGGATGGGAGTTTATTTTAAAATGTAGAAACCTTGGCAAATCTCTCTAATCGTTTATATGTCAACTATAAATGTTTCACAATATTTTTGTAAAAATATTCAAATTTATAAGTATTTTATATAGTTTTTATAAAATTTTGGTGATTTTTAAGGTAAAATAATTTTATCCTATAGAATTTGGACGAGTCATTTTTAAAATAGCAAATCTCGTTTTTCGAAAAACCATGGAAAATTAGCCCATGAGCGAAATTTAGCCCCTAAAATCATCCCTATGGCGGTTAATTAGCATGACCCAGATCTCCAAAAGTCACTAATTTGTGCTTTTTGGAAAATTGAAGTAGAATTGGCCCATGGGTCCCACTAACACATGTCCCTTAAACTTCATCTAAATCTTAGTTGAAATGGTCATGTTATGGCCAAAACAATTTTTTGTCTCTAGACTTTCTTTGGTGATTGTGAAAACCCTTCATCGACGATTGATGATTTTCTTTGCATCAACGATCGACAATTTCCTTTGCATTGGTGATTGGCAAATTTATTTACATTGATGATCAAAAAAATTCTTTACATTGGCGATCGACAAATTATGTGCATCAATGATCGGTGAATTTCTTTTGCATTGGTTATCAATGAATTTATTTTCATTAGTGATCGACGAACTTCTTTTGCATCGGTAATCAATGAATTCTTTGCATCGGTGATGGAAAAATTTCTTTTGTATCGACAATCAGTGAAAAAGTCACTTCTGCATAGGATTTCATTGAACCTTGAAAACTCCATCGATGATTAGTGATTTCTTTCATCAGTGATCTACGAAAAGTCATTTCTTCATATGATTTCACCGAACCCCAAAAAATCTATCACTCGTTAGTGATTTCCTTCATCAATGGTCTATGAAAAGTCACTTCTTCATAGGATTTCTCCAACCCTGAAAACCCCATCAACAACCGACGATCTACAAAAAGTCACTTCTTCATAGGATTTCATCGAACCTCAAAAATTCCATCAATGGTCGACTATTTCCTTCATCGTTGATCTACGAAAAGTCATTTCTTCATAGGATTTCGCTGAACCTTGAAAACTTAGAAGTTTTTGACCAAATATAAGATGAATCTTGGCCATCGATCTCAAAATCAAATGCAATATCAACCATTGATTCATCAAACTCTATGTGATGACCCTTCGCTTCCACCACCATGGTGCTCCCAATGTGGACCCTGATAGTCCATGGAATGGGTACATTCCACATCATCATCTGTACATAATTTTTCAAAAATCCTGAAAATTTATGATTTTTGAAAATTTAATAATCTTTTAGAAATTTTCTTCGTTGAACATGAAATTTCGACCAATCCAAAATTAATCTCGACCATTGATCACCAAGTCGAATGTGATCTAATATGTTTATTCTACTAACTCCTAAATCACCATGAAAACACAAAATTCGACCTATCGGACCAAATTTAACTCTTCAACTTGAAAGTTGAGGCCATTGATCATCTCCTATATTATTTTGAGTGAAAATTCGACCTAAATTTGATGAGAAATTTGGGGATTTCAATATGGTTTCACAAATTTCCCCAAATCCGTCATGGATCAAAACTCTACAATAACGATTTTTTCAAATTCTCGCTAGTCTTTGGCCCATACAAGTTTGGTGTTAAACCAAAAACTATAATACCACTATGTAGTGCCCCCTCTACTAAACCCAACAATTTAAAATTTTCTAATACCAATTAAATCAAATGCATGCATTCTAAAAACCCATGAAAATAACAACATTTTTAAAACATGAATGTAGCTAAAGTAACACCACACAACAACATATAAATGCTTAAAACTCAAAGTTTATGCACAAAAAATAAATCCCATAAATAAGAATAGAAAATTTGAGATAAAATACTTATCTTTTAACAACAAATGTGCAATAAGCTATATAGGATGGATGTTCCACCCAACTGTAGATTTTCTACTCCAAATATTAGTAGAAAATCACCCTCGAGTTGGGGCTACAAATCCATAATAAAGGGGTATCTTAGTTTTCCACTCACAGCCCAATAGAACCCACAAGTTGAATTTGTTTCCTACAACTATCCCAATCCACCAACTCTCTTCCCCTCAATCTGCACAACCCAAGGAATGGGATCCCCCTTCACTGCACATAGTCCCTTGGGCCTTTCCACTTCCCTCCAAGGCTCCAACACAATTTGGATAGGAGTCTCTCTTGCTAAGGACTCCAGGGATGTCATCTTCAATAGGAAAAACTCACAGCAACAAGCTCACTTGCTCCTGGGATAATATCTCATAGAGAATCTCACTCTAAATGCCTAACAACTTGCTTCTTCATGAATTTAAAACTTCAACAAGCTATCACACATGCCCACTATGGTTGTCTTCAAGCTCCACCACTTTCCACTCCCTTGTTGTCCCCAAAAACTGCCTATCATACCCATTCAAATTTCCCTTTTCCCATACAAGTTGACTCTCACATTCTCTAATGTTGATTGTGCTCAACCCCCTTGCTCTCATTAACTATGTGAAGTGAATTTTCACTCCCACCCTCTTACACGTGTTTAATGATTGGGGATTTATTACACTCAAGAGGAAATTAAAATTTTTATACACAATAATAATTTTAGAAAGTGGGTTGGGATTATAAACATGAATAATTTCCCCTTGGACTCCCTCTTAGACCTTCCCCTTTCTTGTGGAAACTTAGCCTCCATTACTTTGTCTATGTCCATCTGCAACCAATGCTACATTTTATTTTCTAATTATCATATACAATGTTTACATATTACATAGTCGGGCCCATGACCATACATCATTTTCACATTATACATCGCGAAAACGGGGATTAAAAACATGGATGTTATATAATTCTCTTCATAATTTCTTGGTCCTCTTTTTAATTATTTATTTATTCCCTATAGTTTTAATTCATTAAATATCCTTGTCATAATTATTGCATTTAGATTTTTAAAAGTTAATTTATTTTTCTTTTATTTGTATCATATTAACCCCCATTTTTTTAAAAATATTTATCCCTCAAATTTCTTATCATATTTTAATTAATAATTTTCCATTTCTTATTTTATGTTTTTCCTCCTAATCTTAATGGTTATATTATTATCAAACCCTTGACCTTTACATTTTAAATTATTCCCTTTCTTCTTCATTATATTAATTTAATTTACAACAATCCATTAATTTAATTCTCCAACGGTTATCCAAAAATTTTCTCTTTTATATCATATCGCCAACACTTGTTTTATCGTTTTATAGTTTTATTTGTCCTTGAATATGGGTGGAGTGTCCACTCAAAACGTTGGGCATTTCTAAACTTACACACAACTCATTTTCATAAAAGTAAAACAAGAAGGATAAATCGATTTCTTATCTAATAAAACAAAGTAAATCAATTGCTTGATGGATGGGTTCTAGCTCTATGGTTTTCTTCAGGGAACCTACAATAGAGTTACAACAGGTTCCTTATTTTTAATCCTTGGTTTTTCCCTTCATTATATTTTCGGCAGTTTCTTCTCTGGTCTCTAGCGTCCCCCGCATGCTCTTTCTATTCTCATCCCATGTGCCAACCAACTAGTTTTATGTCTTTTGTCCTCTCCTCCTTTCATGATTGTTCCATAGTTTCCTCTCCCCTAATCATTTTTCAATCCTCCTGGAGGTTCTATCCCCCTCAACGTCCTCATCCCAACTCATTTTATTTTCCAACGATGTTTTCTCCTCCCTCTCTTGGAGCTCACCAATCAAAGTTAGCTCGTCGTCCTTCTTGAATCTCCTTGGTTTCCCCTCCCACATGGCGATGGAATAGTTTTGGGATTCAATCAATTATGAGGAAATTCCTCCCCTCATAAGTGTTTTTCACAAGTAGGAGGACTATTACTCCATTCCTTTTCATTTCGGTCCCAGGGAAAGCATGGTTAATGTGATTTATGGTGTTGGTAGTTCAGACCCTCCAAAGTCTCATGCAGGGGTTACTTTCAGTGTATCAAACTTGAATCCAACCATTTATGTGATTGTTACATCGAATCTTCTTCCTCCCCCCGCGTGATCCCTCCTATGATTCAGCCTCGTCGGAGGGAGAAGTAGGCCATCCATTTTTTGGTGGCAATCCAAACAATTTTTTTAGGCTCCTCGGGCATTAGTAGGTCGAAGTGAATTCGTCATAAGCCAGGAAAATTTGAAATGGTGGTGGGGAACAACATTGAAGTTTTAAAAGTACCAAATTTCACTATAAAAACCCTTGTTGTGTGGTTTCATGGGAAGAATGTTCATGAAGAGGATTGTTCTTGCTTTCTAGAGAATCAATGGCTTCCATTGTTAAATTATCAACCGGCATTCCATATTCTCATAATAGGTTGGATAGTTTTTATTTTTTGATGTGTCAAGGATTGTGAAGCGGTCTTAGCTAAGAGTTGGTGTTGAGGGTCATCTGAACTCATCCTTCAATGTTGGAGTGTGGATTTTGACCTAACTAGGGCTCACAAAGCCATGGAAAAATTCTAGGCAATCCTTCCAAGTTTTTCATTGGATTATTGTTTGAAGGTCTCCCTCGTTTCTTTGGGAAATAATATTGGGAATTTTTCAGCCCTAGAACTAGGATGGGAAACAAAGGAGGATAAGAGTTGGGCATGGTTTCAGGTCGAAGTTGACCTGAGGGATGGCTCGGTGGGTGAATTCTTTTTGTTTCATGAAGACAAATCATTGCTTCAATGGGTTGATTATTGGTCCATGTCATTTCATTGTTTCGCCTACCACAAAATTGGCCATGTCCAGGATAATTGCACAAAGGAATCATTCCCTTGCTTTCATAATCACAAGACATGCGTAAAAAATGGAACAAAGGAGAGCATCGATGTCAAGCTTTCCCTGGAAAATTCAAGTGCTCGCAAGGATTTTGGTATGAAGGTTTCACCTTCAAATGGGCGATGAAGGGATCCTCTCCCATCTTCTCTTGGTACATCTCCCCCTTTCTATGTTGCTCCCATTTCTTTGACTTCCCCTTTCCTTTGTTTTCTGATTAGTCGCTTGAGGTGTCCCCAAAGTGAAATTTGTCTCTTTTACTCCCCCATGGTAGTCTGTTAATAATGATTGATCCTTATCCTACTTATGTTGACTTTGAAGGGAGTTCATTGGCTTTGAATCCATCCTCGCCCTCACTGATATAAGTCCCTTATCAGACATCTTCCCTCCCCTCTGACCTCCCTCTACCTCCCATCATATTCCCCTCTTTTCCTGGTCCTCCTTCTTGCAACCCTTTGGTTCCCTCTATCTCTCCCCTCGTGGCCCTTTTGGAAACTTATGGTTCTACTCTCGATGTGAAAGAAATTCCCCCCACCTCCCCTCCCCCCTAAAAAAAATTATCTCTTCTTCGATCATGTGCCTCTTATCTTGACGATTGTGCTTCCTCTAGGGGGCTTGACTTGGACCCCGTCCAGGTGAAACTGGTAGGTCATGAATCCAACATTCATAAGGCTCAAAGAAATCATTCATGGATATTCACAAGGGTAAACACACAACCTTATCAAGGATCCTTAGAGTAGAGACGACCCTAGTTGGTCCCTCAAAATGATCATTGTATCTTTCAATGCAAGGGATTTTGGGAGCACCCGAAAAAAACTATCTCTCAAGCGTCTAAGTCAAAGTCATCGTTTGAATATTGTTTTGATATAGGGAACCATGTGTGAGGGGTCTAAATCCATCACAGTCTTAGAGTCTTGGTTTAAGAACCAGTCCTTCAATGCATTAGATGCGTCTAGTTTTTCTAGGGGTATTATTACAAGTTGGGGGGAAACATGCAGGGCTTCTTTCTCTTCTTCATCACAATCTATGATTTTGGACATTGGAAATTAGGGATTTAGGCCTTTCTCTCAATATTCTCAATGTCTATGGGACTTATGTGGAGCGTATTCCCTTCTAGGATAACTTAAAGTCTTATGGTGTCTTATCCATTCCAAACCTTATTGTAGGAGGGGATCTAAACTTCACTCTTTCCCTTAGAGAGGTGTGGGGTGATCATCCCCATCCTAACCCTCAGAGTAGATAGTTTTCCTCCCTTCAGGAAAATCTTCACCTAGTAGACTCGGAGTATGTAAACTTTTCTTTGACATGGAGCAACATGCATTCTAATGATGCCTCGGTCTCAAAGAGGATGGATAGGTTTCTAGTTTTGGAGGATTCTTTGGGAATCAATCTTAGACTGAAATCTTCTATCTCTACTGGGGGACTTTCGGATCATCAACCCATTATTATAAAATTGGATGGAAGAGAGGATTGATTGTATGCCCCCATCAAATTTAATCCTTCTTGGTTATGTGAGGTCAATTTTCGAGCTCTTGTGGAATCTGCTTGGACATATTTTAATTCGAGTGATTCGTCGATACTCATGCCCTAGTTTGCGAGCAACCTCTCTCAGGTCAAGAAAGCAATCAAATCATGGGTAAAAAAAAAATTATATCCACTCCAAAGAGAAATTATTGGAATTTGAGGAGAAAATTCCACAAATCCACTGTCAAGATAGAAGGTCCTTACACTACTACTCTTCTTAGTGAGATTCGATCCTTGGAAGATAAATGTGATCCCCTCTTGAAAAAGAGGAATTCATGTGGAAACTGAAGAGCGGAGAAATTTGGATAAAGGAGGGAGATAACAACACTCATTGTTTTCACAATTTTGCTAATTTTTAGAAGAACTTAAACACAATCTAGGAAATTAGTAGGCTAGATGGGTATTAATATATCCTTTATCAAAAAGGACAAAACTAGGGTGAGGCATTTTCAAGAGCTCTTTAGCGAGCCATGTGGATGCTCCATCTAGGAAATTTTGGAAGTAGTTTCAAAATTTGGTAGGGCTATATCTAATGAGATGAACCAAAGCTTGTTGGAAGAAGTGTCATAGGAGGAGGTTCATGACGCTCTTTTCTCCATGAAAAAGGGGAAGTGCCCAGACCCTAATGGATTCAGGGAGAATTTTTTCACATGTTTTTATGATTTAATTAAGGAATACCTTATGTTGATGGTTAGAGAGTCTCAATGATCAAGGGAAATTATTTCTTATTTCAATTCAAATTTCCTCATGTTGATTCCTAAGAAATAATACGACTCTTCGCTAGGGGATTACAGGTCGTTCTCGTGCTATAATGTGGTGTACAAAATTGTGGCCAAGATTATTACCAAAATACTGATGCCTATTTTTAGTTCTATTATTTATGAGGAACAATTTGGTTTTCCTCAATTCTGTCATATTCATGATGTCATGGTTGTAGCTCACGAATATCTTCATTCTATCAAGAGGTCTAATTTGGAGGCAACAATATTAAATATCAACCTCTATAAGGATTACGACATGGCCAACTGGTCTTTCATCAAACTGGTCCCGATAAAATTAGGGATGGCTCTGCCTTTTTTCAAGTATATCATGGGGTGCATCAAATCATTTTCCTTCATAGTAATGATCAATGGGATGCCTTCTCCTTTTTTCAGGGCATCTCGTGGTCTTAGGCAGGGATGCCCCCTGTCCCCTTTTCTATTCTTATTCATAGTAGAGGCTTTGAGTAAGTTATTAATGGAATCCAGGAGATTCGAGGGCCCTTAAGGGAATTTAGGTGTCTCCCAATGAGGTCGTCTTTCATCTCCTCTTCATCAATGACATTCTTATTTTCTCGACAGATTTTGAGGAAAATGTGATTGTTTTCAAGGAAGTGTTGTCTCGTTTCTATGTTTCCACAAGTATGGAGCTAAATTTGGATAAATCCTACCTCCATATTAATAATGTATTGACAAGGGTCGCCAACTAGTTTGAAAATTTGTTTTCCTTTCCCTGTAAGGAGATCAAAAGAGGCTTCAAATATTTAGGATCCTATCTCAATCTTGATTCTTATAGGATTAATTATTGGCTTTGGTTGGTGAAAAAGGTTGAAGCTCATCTTTCTGTGTGGGTAAATAGGTTGTTTTCATGAGGAGTAAGGCTAACACTCTTGAAATCCATCTTGGAAAGAATCCTTATTTATTTGACTTCCTTAGCCTCACCTCCCAAGGGGATTCTTACTAAGATCCACAAGCTTAGTTTTCAATTCCTTTGTTCATGTGTGTGGAAATAAAGGAGCATCCCTCTTGTAACTTGGAAGCACATTTCCCTCTCAAAGGCCATGAGCGGATGGGGCCTCGAAAACATTTTATTTTTCGCTCAAGCCTTGGCTATGAGGAGTCTATGGAGGCTCATTCATTGCACTTTCCTTTGGGGGAGAGTTTTAAAATACAAATATTTTCCCAACATGTCAATCAAGGATTGGTATTTCCTTAGAAACAAGTCCCTCAAAGGCTCCATTGTATGGAAGCAACTCATCTTGGCCTTTTCATTCGTCGGAAGGTGGTCTGCATGGTGCATTGGTAACAGTAGAAAATTCAAGTTGGGGGGAGATTCTTGGCTAAGTGCCATGGATAAATTTTGATTTTTTGGGCCTTTACCTAAAGTAGTGAGGGAGCCTGATCATTTTTCTTTGGATCATGCAATGGCCTCCTATCTTCATCCTCCCGACCACTAGGTTTGGAAGTCTTCGGTCGATTTGGGTTTGGAAGGTGGTTTAACAATTGAATGGGATCGATACATTGGGAATTTAGTAGAAAATTTCATTCGATTAAAAATTGATGAAAATGATGTGTTCGTTTGGTCAAAAAACCCTCTCAATGGTGCTTTTATTTCCAAGCTAGGCTACAAGGATGCTATGGAATTTTCCTTCTCCAAGGAAAAAAGGTGGTGGTGGAACTTTCTGTGGAAGTTGAGTGCACCTCTTAAGTGAAAAATATCTATGTGGCTCGCCTTGTCTGACAAACTAATTACTTGGGATATATGCCTCAAAAGAGGTTGGTATGGGCCTAGATGGTGTTCTTTGTGCAAAATTCATGATGAGCCTTCCTCTCACCTCTTTTTTGAATGTTCATATGCAGCATCGCTTTTTAGGCTAGTCAAATTAGAGTTGGACGTAAAGGCTTTTTGGTCACAGTCTAAGTTGGAGGAGTGTTTCAAGGATTGGATAATGGACTCTTCCATCTCTCAGTTTAAAGGGGTTCCTTTTTTTTTCATCCATAGTATATGGTGGGCACGGGACTCAACTATTTTCAACAACAAATATATCTCAGTTTAAATTACCGCATATCATATAATCAAGATGGCGAAGAAATTTATAGTTGAAGATAAGGAGAAGCCTCTGAGATGCCTATTAATTTTAGCATTGGATTTGGAAACCCCATGGGGTTTCTTCAATGGTTCCAGCTAGGGCCAACCCTGCTCTGTGGAGTAGGTGTAGTCTTAAATCTTTATCAGAGTCACTTTCTCCATATCCGTTATTCTTCAGGAAGGGTATCCAACAATTGGGTCTATTTTGTTTCTTTATAGACTCTCTTGGATGCAGCTATAATGAAAGGTGCCAAAACAACACGGGTTCTTAGCAACTCCAAATCGTTCATAGACTGCAAAAATAATAAGGCCCAGGTCTCATATTTATGGTTGGATCCAATCATCTAGGATACAAAATCTTTATTGTCTTGTTTTCAAAGGATCTCCCTCTGTCATATCTAGAGGGAATTGAATGAAAAGATTTGTAAGGTAGCTAGAGAGGTAGTGGGGAGGGCCAGAGGGCCCATAGTGATAATAGTGGAGGTCATTCAATGTAAGGTGGACTAGGTCCACTATATTATTAAATAAGGCCCACTATGGTAGTTAGATATAATAAATGGGTAATTATATATAATAAATGTAAGAGGAATTCTTAGAATGTTCTACTTCTAGAAGATTCCTCCTCTAGAATGGTCTTAGCTGATGGTAGCACTATATAAATGGGTTCAAGTAATGTAATGATACATGAAGAGAAGTATTGTATTTGGAGTGGTAACTCAATAGGAGGATGCCCCCTCGAAGAGGCAAGTGAACAGGAGAGGATCCCTACCATAATAGGATCCATTGTACGGTGTTTCCCTACCTCAAGGTTTTGATATAATAAAGTTGTGTTTTTCTATATTGTTCTTATATATCTATTGTGGTGTTTTTTTATTCAGTATTGGGTTCTTAACAAGTGGTATCAGAGCACTTTCCTTGGCAGATATTGTGGGAAAATATTTTTTATTTTTGCAGATTTTTTTTTTTTTCGGAAGAGAAAAAGAGGGCCGTGACATTCTCAAATGTTTTGGTATATTTATGTGAAAATTTTGAAGAAAAAGGTTGTATATCTGAGTTCCTCTCATAAAAACACCCAAGTTAAAAAAAAAAAATCATCCAAAACGGAGTCCGGGAAGTCAAGATATTGAAGTTGTAAAATCTGCAAATTTTCAGGGTTTTTTCCGCGGACGGCGGCGTGATTTTTTTTTTTAATTTCTGTGGCAGTTGGAGGCTGAATTTGTTGAAATAATGTAACTGCGAAGAGCATTCTTATTATTTTGTTATTGGATTAAATCCCCATTGTGGATTAATCATGTCATTATTATTATTTTTATTATTAGGTTAAATCCCCATTGAGGATTAACCAAGTCGGTAATT
>ML795840.1:335475-347390 GCA_009831015.1 Picea engelmannii
GCTCAATCTTGGCAGCATATCGGTATGCCACACCAAGTGAGGAGATGTCAAGGAACTCCATTTCCTCCTGAATGTATCTATGCAGACAACTACGGTACTTTAACACCAAATGTTTCTCTGAATCTTTGATACCCAACTTTGTGTGTAGGGTATGAAACAGATTCGTCATCTCATGCACATCTTGGTCCCTTTGCTGCCGCAACGTAGTCCATTGTATGTATGTGTCCTCATAGATCCCCACGGGATAATATTGTTCCTTGATGGCGTCTCGAAAATAATTCCAAGTGGGTGCGGCCGAGAACAAAGAGGGTTCTCCCTCGCCCTCTTGCTCCGAGTAGGTTTCCCACCAGTCCTTGACATGGGGGGCAACTTTGAGGAGTGCGAAAATAATCTTTTCTCGGTCGGAAAAGTCATGAACCAAGAAATATCCTTCTAACAGATTCAACCATCTATCTATGGCATCTGCATCTATTTTTCCGTCAAATATGGGAATGTCAAAGTTTACTTGTACCTTAAAAGGAGTGGTGCCTCCAGAGTGGCTTCTAGATGTCCATGCGCCGCCAGTCGGAATCCATTGAAGAATCTGGGCAAAGTTGTCCATCATCGCGTTCCTTTGTTTCTCGAGGGCCTCCTCGAGAAACATTTTGATAGGATATCCTGCTCCCTCATCTTTATTTTCTTCCCCCATGGGCAGTCGTCGAGGTTTGCGAGGCTGATCTTGCAAAGGTTCAACTAGATCGAGCCCCAACTCCTTATACCCTGATCTCGTTGGGGACATGCAAAGAAGTATCGAGAATGAGCAAACCGCTATGATACCACTGATCCGGATTTATGTAGGAACACAATGAAATACAGAAATACACATAAACACAGAGATGCAGCGGAAATAAGACTTCATTTCATTAATAACAAATGACTGAAATATGCTTACAGACAGAATGGAAATAATCTAGCTAGGGCGCCGGTAGCTTATCTTTGAGAAGAGATGTGGCGGCTATTGGCCTCTGAACTGTGTTACAATGAGCCTTGAAGGCCTATTATTATTGAGAAACAATGGAAAACCCTAAACATCCAAAGACCTAACCCTAGGAGATGAAACGCCAAGACTATGGGCCCCGTTTGGGTAAGTTGGTACGTCAACTTCCCGGGGACGTAACTTTGGCATACGATCTCTGTTTGACGTGTTCTATACCTCGTTAGAAAGATCTATCCGAGGAATACAACTTTTAGGTGAGAAAAATAAATCGTCAATCCATGTTCCTCCCCGTTTTCCCAAAAAACGTCGTTTAAGGCCTCAAAACGGCTCCGGAAGTTCAGGACCCGAAAAACTGCTAAAAATAGTAAATTATGCGGAAACTGAAAAACTGAAAGAAGCAATGATGGGGTTCCAAGTGGAATAGGTGGGTGGCCACCAATATCCACATAAATCACCTACGGTAACATGTACCCATAGTAGTTGTTCCATGTGTCACCCTGATTCGGGACCTTCACAGACCTTAGGGGTCAAATAGACCTTGACAGATGTCACTAGTTGATTGGGCCACGTGTCAACCTTATATTCTACCAAAACTCTTCCATTGGATCTACGTTATGGTCAGTCTGGCGTTGACCACTCCGGGAGGAAGGGGGTGTTAAATGGGTGGAACCCCCAAATGCCAAACTCACTAAGCGATGAGGACCGTCAATCCGAAGAAGCTTCGAGGCCTCTCTTGACCATGGTCAGTCCAGCATTGACCACTCCGAGAGAAAAAGGGAAATTACACAGCCAAATTCCTGAACGTCGAAGTCGCAAAGCAATGAAGGTCGTAGATCTATGGGTCTACATGGACCCAACTCGATCGTGGGATATAAGGGACGTTGGAAGGTTGGTAGTCCATAAGTGGCATGGCATGCTGATGTCACCCAGGGTGACGTGGAGCCACGTTCGATGTGCCATGTGTCACCTTGATTTATACTTTTCACGGACCCTATGTGCCCATTAGAACATGACACATGTCACCCATTGATGGGGTCATGTGTCATATCTGTCATGGCGTGTGTCATTCCCCTTGACACATACTCGCTTGGCCTAACAGCAGGTGCAGTAATTGGGACCCACCTATCCTTTCCTCTACCCTTAATGCATTATCACGTGTAAGGGTGGACCCTTCAGGAGTCCAAGGTTTCAAAACTCTAGAGGTTTGGGGTGTAGTATCCTAGATATTCCAAAAGGGTTGAAGGTTGGAGCCACGTGGCAAGTTTTTGTGGTCCTTCGGGAGTTCAAGATTTCAAGACTCTGGAGGACATGCATAGAGAAAGAAAAAGGGGCATTCAACATCGAAGTGTCGAACATTGAATTCTCATAAACCTGTGTGTTAAATAAGGATGCAGCTCTGCCATTAGATTTAATAGTGGATGGATTTCCACCATACATGCAAGCGCGCTAGGGAAAATTCGTGACTTCAGGGAACTTGGGATGGTAAGAATGAGATGGACCCACGTGGCCCTTGACCAATAATACCTTAAGAAGTTTGGAAGGGAGTAACCCCCAATATAGAGCTCGGATTCAAGCAAGGTAGCAGTTGTTAGATAGCTCTTGATGAGAAGAAGAGGACGGATATCCCAGAAGGAGGATTCGAGATGATTAAGGAAAGTGAAATTTTGATGCCCCATGCCTAAAAAGGGTACTTAGGGGTCGGGTGTGTTACAAATTGGTATCAGAGTGGGAAACAACACTTGGACTGCTTGGACTCACGAAAGAGTCAAGTGATTATTTTTCTTTCTTATAGGACTCTAAGGGAGAAGGAAACCTTCCCTACCCTATCTAGCAAAAGCATGATTCAAACATGGGCCTGAATGGGCTAGAGAACAGTCATAAGACTAGTTTACCAAGGCTAAGATGATCCTATTGAGAATATTAATGTCGTATGGAAACTATCTTCATAATTTCCTTGAGGAGAAGGATGCATATTAAAATTCAGTTGGGATTTTTACCCAACAAGATTGAATAATGCTAGACTGTTGCAGAAGAAGCCTATCATTTCTTTGGTAAATCATAGCCACTCCTACAAGAGTGGGATTATGATGAGGTGCTAATAGAAATACTTGAATGTGAATGAACTGAATAGGTTACAAGGTTGTCTACAAAAGTGGGCTTAATGAAGCCTTTGTTAATTAAAAGTGTTGATTACATGAAGGATTTGGCATCGAGAGTAAAATCCTCCATGTCTAGAGGCCTTATGGAAGTAGGTGAGATCAGCCTACTTGACCTAACATAATTGAAAATAACATCCTACTAATGTAAACCCCCTTGTAAAATAAAAAAAGTCATGGAAGAAGTGGAATGACACGAGCAAATTCAAAATCTCGTGGTTGTGCTAAAGCGCTGCAAATTTGTATTAGCTAAGGGCATGACTATGCACAAGAATGCAAAGAGGTAGGTGTTATAGCAATATTTTCCTCGCCCTATGCAATATTGCACATAAGGCCTTTTTTTCATTTCCCCATGTTTGTAAATCCCAGATCTAAAAATACATATTTTTCCACATGTACGCACCTTGCATACTATACATCATGTGTATACGTAGGCTACACCACTACAGCCCGCGTACATCAGGATTTGTGCCCAAAAATGAAAAATGGAGTTGGGTTTCCATGTCACGACAAGAGATATGTGATCCTTGTCCTTCCATATACTGGAAACGTTCCAAATCTTCCCTTCAGTTCCATTTGAAGGCTATAAATGGGCCAATTCCGAGCTATGGAAAAGAGGAGAAAGAATTCAACTTTAAGAGCAAAGTTACTCTAGAGAAATTATTTACTTCATATTGAGTCTGCATCCCTCTGTCCTTTAAGTGTGAACACAGTGTTCAACCCCCAAGCTCTTCCCTTATTTGATTGAGAACTTCATTGTCTCTCTTCTATGAGCTTGCCTTTGGTGGAGGATTGAAGTGGTGGAGGCCCAGCTGGAAGGAACTTAGTTTCTCGGTTCCGAACTGTGCCGACACGAAAGTCTATAACATTTTCACTTCTGTTGATCATATATTAATAGAAATACTCTTTTCCCATCCAATTGATATCTTGCAAATATTTGAATTATTATTCCATGGGCGTATTTTTCATGTTTATTAATGGATTATGCTATCGAATGTGTTAACATCATATATTATCACCATATGCTTGCTTTGCTTGGTTGTTGAGGACTAGTTGCAGGTATATTGCTTTGGGTCAAGTGCTCAACGGTGGACTTCATCGAATGACTGGATGACGTAGGCCTTTTATCTTGTCTCGTTAGCATATTTGTTTACATACCATACTTGAGAATAGAGTTGATTTCTGTAGTCATTTCCATCTGTTATGGTTTACCCTAGCCATAGAGAGATTTTCCTCGTAACAGAATTGTCAACCATATTGGAGATTGAATCTTCTTTCTTAGGGTTTGGAGTACTTTTCTCCTTAGATTTATCTTGTTCCTATTGTGTTTATTGTCGTATCATTTCTTGACGGCCTTTGTTCAGTCTGGGTCTGAGTTTTTCATCCTTCTCCCTTGCCTGGCTTTGTTTTTGAAACATATACGTAGTTTTTGTCTTGACAGTCGTGTATATATGTGGGTTGTCCCTATGCAAGTTGCGTGCATACGCTCTGTTTCCTTGAACAATTCTGTACATCAACCTCTTGGGCTTGTTGGCTGGGTTTGGTGGTTGTTTGGTGGGATTTGATGTTTGTTGAGTCTTCTTGGGTCTCTATAGTGAATGTTAAGTGCCTGTGGGATGACAGGAAACCCGTCTAGGGTTGAATTTTTGGGCAGAGTCTTTCTCATAACCTTTTCATTTTGATTGTCTTTGTACATTGGGATGGGTGTCTTGCTGCTTGGTATCCTACTTGAGTTGCATGTTTCTATACATAGTAGAGTTTTATATATCAATTTGTCGTTCAGTCCATGCATTTTCATTTTTCTTATATTGAAAATACAAAAATATTAGGCATTTTTCATTGCTTGGCATTTTGATCTTTTGAGTCTTTGTCATTAGCTTAGTGCATGTAATGAAATATTTCATTTTTACTTCAGAATTGCAGAGTTGAAATTGAAAATTACATTTGTTTTAAGAAGCATATAATTTATTGAAAATTGAAGTTAGGACTTTTCATTATATTCATATTTACTTTTCTTGTTGAATCATAACATCATGAGTTTCACTACCATGACTTTTTGAGTAAGCACGACCACTAAAATTAACACTATAATTTAAAATTGATTAGTCACGATTTTATTTTCTAGGGTGCACAAACCAGCTTAGGATTTAGTGCCTTGGAATAGGATTTTGTGAGTAAACTTCTCAAAGGCAATTAAATCAACATATATGTCTGACAAAGGGAGTGGAGAAATCCACTGTATAATTGGTAATATCAGGAGGCTCCGCTCACACTGGAGTTAATCATGAGGTCACGCGAGGTTGGTTGAAGGGATATCCCCCTGATACCTTCTTAGCGTCATAGATATTTTTGGGGATCTTGTTAGTTCCCTTACCTCCGTGAGAGGCGGTGCTTTCAAGGTTTCGGGCTTTGCTACCCTGCCCATATGGTGGACCTGACTTATGACTACTCGCCTATGCATTGGTTATACATTGGTTTCTTAGTTGCTTGACTTAGGTGCCACATAGGTTACTTGCAGGGGTTATTCTGTAGGTACCCTGGGTTAGATAAGGGTCGGACAACACACAACCTTTATGGAGGATTACCTCTCCGTGGGGATCTAACCGACTGGTTGTGAAGCCCACGAGGGCCCTTATAACTAATTATGTTACCTCTGATATTTAGCAGGGAGTCTTAGGCCCCTCTTGGGCGAGACATACCTTCTTTAGGGAGGGAGGCCACTTTCAGTCACTTTACCCCATTTGTGTGCATATTGGCTGTTTGAATTTTGGTGTGCTCTTTGATTACTAGTTGGCCTTAGGATTTATTTTTTGTATTTAGAGTCTTAATTCATCGCGGAGTCGGAACAACGTCCTTGCCGGTCTCATCACTTGTTACAATTCCCACTGGATTTCGAGTCTTTGCTTCTAAAAGGTGTAGAGTTATTAGGCACGGTACACACACCTCCATTATTTAGACTTGTGATTGTACAAGGATGAGTACTGAACCTAGTCTTCAGAACACTTGGAGCCCTTCAACTCCCACACCTACTATAGTTAATGTCACCCCTTCGACTCATGCAACCACCAAGGTTGTAGTGTCGGAGGCACCTCTCATAACTATTGCTCATCCTATAGTGAATGCTCAATCTCTACCTCAAACCCATTTGGGTCTCTTGGTCACTCACCGGGCTATAATGTTCAGTCCATCCCTATGGCCTCTAGTCCTTTTTCCTATGGTATACCTAATTTTACTTCGTATTTTTCAAACGCCATCTCATTTGTTGGCCCTAATGCTAGCATTGGGCTTAGGGGCACTACACCTCCTTACACTCCTTTTTCGTTTGGTGGTTCTCAAATCCCTCAAACGACTCCTAATATAGGAGGCATTCCTGCTTTTAACCTCGAGTTTAATCCTTATGCTTCTAGGTGGAGCAACAAACCTGGTGGACAAGCTTCTGCTCAAGTTTTGTCCTATACCCCTACCTCCTTAGTGTCGATTCCGACCAACATGTTTGGCATGATGAATCCACCTCTATACTTCGGATTCACACCTGGAGGAGTTCAGTTTCACGCTTTGGGAAACCCCCAACCCAAATCCACTCCGGTTGGGGGCAATTTTAATAACCCCCATTAGAACATTCCTACTAGAATGATACCCAATCAACCTTTTATGAATCAACCTAGAAGAGGGTCTTACAATTTCATACAGGGCCATGGTGCTTACCAGAACCTTGGATGGGCTACATTTCCTCAAGCACAATATTTCCAAGGAGATTGGGGGCAGATGCCGCAACCACGTCTCCCTTTTCTGGCCATGCTTAATCTGCCAGACTTGTCTAAGTTGATCAACAACCTTGTGTCTCATGATCCTACATGGCCCCCCATCCCCACCAAGCTTCCTTCAAACATTCTAAAATTCAAAGGTAAGAATGGTGAGGATCCTGGTGATCACGTCACCACCTTTCACCTATGGTGCTCTTCAAATTCCCTTAATGACAATTCTATTCGGTTAAGATTGTTTCAACGCACCCTCATTGGGGTCACTGCGAAATGGTATATCGAGCTACCTAGGGGGGCATATGGGACCTTTAGTCAAATGGTTTTGGTCTTCCTAAATGATCCAGGTGGATATTGGTGGCCACCCACCTATTCCACTTGGACCCCCACCATTGCTTCTTTCAGTTTTTCAGTTTCCGCACAGTTTACTATTTTTAGCAGTTTTTTGGGTCCTGAACTTCTGGAGCCGTTTTGAGGCCTTAAATGACATTTTTTGGGAAAACGGGGAGCAACATGCACCCTAGATCATGTTTCTCACCCAAAATTTGTAATCCTCGGATAGATATTTCTAACGAGGTATAGAACGCGTCAAACGGAGATCGTATGCCAAAGTTACGTCCCCGGGAAGTTGATGTACCAACTTACCCAAACGGAGCCCATAGTCTTGGCGTTTCATCTCCTAGGGTTAGGTCTTTGGATGTTTAGGTTTTTCCATTGTTTATCAATAATAATAGGCCTTTGATCCTCATTGTAACACAGTTCAGAGGCCAGTAGCCGCCACATCTCTTCTCAGAGATAAGCTACCAACGCCCTAGCTAGTTTATTTCCATTCTGTCTGTAAGCATATTTCAGTCATTTGTTATTAATGAAATGAAGTCTTATTTCCGTTGCATCTCTGTGTTTATGTGTATTTTTGTATTTCATTGTGTCCCTACATAAATCTGGATCAGTGGTATCAGAGCGGTCTGCTCATTCTCGATCCTTCTTTGCATGTCCCCAACGAGATCGGAGTATAAGGAGTTGGGGCTCGATCGGGTTGAACCTTTGCAAGATTAGCCTCGCAAACCCCGACAACCGTCCATGGGGGAAGAAAAGAAAGATGAGGGAGCAGGAGATCCTATCAAAATGTTGCTCGAGGAGGCCCTCGAGAAACAAAGGAATGCGATGATGGACAACTTTGCCCAGATTCTTCAACGGATTCCGACTGGCGGCGCATCGACATCCAGAAGCCACTCTCGAGGTGCCACTCCTTTTAAGGTACAAGTAAACTTTGTCATTCCCATATTTTATGGCCAAATAGATGCTGATGCCATAGATAGATGATTGAATCTGTTAGAAGGATATTTCTCGGTTCATGACTTTTCCGACCAAGAAAAGATTATTTTCGCACTCCTCAAAGCCACCCCCCATGTCAAGGATTGGTGGGAAACCTACTCGAAGCAAGAGGACAAGGGAGAACCCTCCTTGTTCTCAGCCGCACCCACTTGGAATTATTTCCTAGATGCCATCAAGGAACAATATTATCCCGTGGGGAGCTATGAGGACAAATACATACAATGGACTACGTTACGGCATCAAAGGGACCAAGATGTGCATGAGATGACGAATTTGTTTCATACCCTATGCACAAAGTTGGGTATCAAAGGTTCAGAGAAACATTTGGTGTTAAAGTACCGCAATTGTCTGCACAGATACATTCAGGAGGAAATGGATTTCTTCGACATCTCCTCATTTGGTGTGGCATACTGATATGCTGCCAAGATTGAGCAGAAGTTCAAACAGAAGAAGTGAGACTTTGGGTCTGCAAATCAGAAGCAAGGGAAAGGTACTCCCAAACCGCATAACAAAGGACCAAGCCAAGGCAGGGCAGCCCAGGACAACCCGCCAAAGCCACAAGCAAAGAACAACACCACGAAGCCAAAAAAGGACACGGGGAAGTGGTATGAGTTCCATAAGAGCTCCACTCACAACACAAGTGAGTGTCGGGCCAAGCAGTCACTAGTAACCGAGTTGAAGGCTTTTGAATCAGATGCATGCTCCAACTCTGAATCAGAACCTGACAAGGGGAATGACAGGGGGAAGCAGATTATCGATGCGGAGACCAACACCACCGTTGCCACCACGAAGATCCAGAAGGAGGAACCAGAATATCCAGAGGAGGCAGAGCGTCTCTTCCATTCCAAGATGTGGGTAAAGGGTTCCCCGTTGCAGTTCATTGTCGACAATGGGAGCCAGAAGAACCTCATCTCGGTAAAGATCGTGAAGCGGCTGGGCTTGCCAACCACAGCACACCCACAACCATACACCATTAGGTGGTTGCACCAAGGATGATACCTCCGCGTCAGTTAACAATGTCACCTTCCCTACAGCATCAAGCCCTTCACGGATGAGGTATTATGTGACATCGCTCCTCTTGATGTTTCTGATGTATTATTAGGTCAACCATACTTGTGGAAGTGACATGATGTGTATGAGTCCAGGCCTCATGTTGTTATTATCACTTTGGGCAATAAGATGTATAGGATAAAGGAGATAGCACCGCCTACCACCGTCTCTTTGGTTACTGCAAAAGAATGCAGTAAGCTCATTTCCAAAACCAGGAAATTTTTTTTCCTGATGATCCGCCCTCAGAGAAAGAGGAAGACTATGGCCGTGACCTCCAAACAAGGCCCTGCTGCATGAAAACAACAGATGGATAAGGTCATGGAGGAGTACGAGGACATCTTCACCTCCCCCGTAGGGGTGCCTCTACATTGCCAGGTCAAGCACCCCATCAATCTGACCCCAGGTGCGTCGCTTCCCAATGGACCCATCTATCAGCGCTCTATCCTAGAGAATGACGAAAGCAAGAGGCAGATTCAGGAGTTGTTGCAGAAAGGTCACATCTGGCCGAGTTCATCGCCCTGTGGGAGCCCGATCGTATAGGTGCAGAAGAAGGATGGGACTTGGAGACTCTGCAATGACTATCGGGCACTGAACAAGATCACTATCTGGAATAGGTACCCAATCCCACGGATTGATGACCTTCTGGACCAACTCAAGGGGGGGGAATATTTCAGCAAGATCGATTTGAAGTCTAGGTATCACCAGGTACCAATCGAACCCTCTGATGTGTGGAATATTGCATTCAAATCCAAGGAGGTTCTTTTCGAATGGTTGGTCATGCCTTTTGGGTTGACGAATGCCCCTGCAACCTTCATGAGGCTAATGGACAACATCCTACGACCATTCACCAACTCATTTGTAGTGGTGTACTTGGATGACATTCTGATCTTCAGCCAGACTTGGGAAGAGCACCTCCACCACATCCGATAGGTCCTCCAAACACTGCGGCAACACAAGTTGTGTGCCAATTTGGAGAAATGCACTTTTGGCTTAACCTAGGTTCAGTATCTGGGATACATTATTGATGAGCGGGGGGTGCATGTGGATCCAGCAAAGATCCAATTCATTCGGGATTGGCCAGCCCCAACGACCCTAACAGAGCTCCACAGCTTTTTAGTTCTTGCCAATTTCTACCTCAAGTTTGTGTTGGGATTCTCTCAAATCACTTGGCCCTTGAGTCAAGTCACCAAGGCAGGAGCTAAAGAAAAATTCTTTTGGTCTGAATCTCAACAGAAGGTGTTCAGGGAGTTGAAGCATCGCCTCTACTCTGCACCAGTGCTCACATTACCTGACTTGCAAGAACCATTTGAGATCGAGACAGGTGCCTCTGACTATGCTATTGGGGCAATCCTTACTCAACATGGGCATCCAGTGGCATATCACAGTGAGACACTTTCCGACACAGTCCGGAAGTATCCCACTTATGACAAAGAAATGTATTCCATTGTGCAGGCTTGTCGGCAATGGAAGCATTACCTTTTGGGAAAGGAAATGGTCATCCACACAGACCACCGACCCCTGCAGTTCATACAGACACAAGGGAAGTTGCAGAACGATCGACATCAAAAGTGGTCCACATATATGCAACAATTTCATTTGAACATTAAGTACAAAAAAGGCAGCACCAATAATGTTGCAAACTTCCTCAGTCGACCACCCATCGTGGCACTAACCACTGTGCTCAACTCTTGTGGGCACGAGACTTTTGATTGGTCGCTTCTCTACACAAGTGATCCATAATTTGACCACACATACAATACACTCTTGGAGGGTAAGCAAGTTCCCAATTTTCACCTCCAGGATGCCCTGCTTTGTCACCTGGGACACCTTTGTGTTCCTTCAAGCGAGCGTGCCAAGATGATTTGGGAGGCGCACTACAATCGGATCGCTGGGAATTTCGGGGTCGAGAAAACCGTGGCAGTACTGCAAAAGTATTTCTATTGGCCGAACCTTCGAAAAGATGTCGGGAAGTACATCAAGTCCTGCACTGCTTGCACCATTGACAAACCGACCATCAAGAAGTAAGGCCTCTATGCTCTGCTTCCTACCCCCAATTGACCTTAGGAATCCATCTCTATGGATTACATATCGGGCCTTCCTTCTACTAAGCATGGAAATGACTGTGTTTTTGTGGTCGTCAACCGATTCTCGAAGATGTCCATTATGATGGCCTACAGGAAGAATATCACAGCAAAAGCCATTGCTAAACTCTTCTTTGAACGAGTGTGGGTACACTTTGGGATCCCATAGTCTATCATCTCAGATCAGGACAGTAGGTTCCTCAGTACATTTTGGTCCAGCCTCTGGTCGATGTTGGACACCAAGCTCACCAAGTCCACAACTTTCCATCCGCAAACTGATGGCCAGACAGAGGTCGTCAATCGGATGATCGTACACATTCTGTGCATGTACAATTCAAAGCATCCATGCACATGGGATGAGAGCCTCCCCTATGTACAACATAGCTACAACCGGGCTCTCCATAGCTCAACCAGCTACAGCCCCTTTCAAGTGGGCTTGGGATTCTAGCCACTATGTCCCATTGACATAGCCATGCCATTTGTGGCTACTCAGGAAGATTCAACTCATGTCCAGTCTGAGGCAGATAAGGAAAACAACTTCATTGAGCACATTCAACAC
>ML795840.1:347440-395119 GCA_009831015.1 Picea engelmannii
CATGACATCTTGGACAGAGCCAATGCTAAGTACAAGCAACGACATGATCAACATCGGGTGCCACACAACTTCCAAGTGGGCAACAAAGTGTGGCTGCATTTGCAAAAGGAGCGCCTCACTGGACCCCACCACAAGCTTCGTCTGCTCCGATATGGGTCATACACCCTCACCAAGGCTGTAGGGGAAAATTCCTTTGAGCTCAGCATTCCACCATTCCTTGGTCTGCACCTAGTGTTCAATGTGGACCGCCTTCGGCCCTACTTTCCACCTCTACTAGACACATCTGACATGGCAGAACAACTCACCCCAACAGAGTTAAATCCAGACTGCATGGAACAATCTAGAACTGATCAAATCATGGAAACACATATCAAGCACACCCAAAAACAAAGGATGTCGCTATATCGAGTTGTCAAAGCAGGCCAACTCCTTCACCAAGGCAAATGGCTCACCAGGGACCAAGTTCAATAGAAGTTTCCTTATCTCATGGAGGAACTCAACGCAATGGGGACCATTGATTCCTAAGGGGGGAGGAATGATCTAGGTGGATATTGGTGGCCACCCACCTATTCCACTTGGACCCCCACCATTGCTTCTTTCAGTTTTTTAGTTTCCGCACGGTTTACTATTTTTAGCAATTTTTCGGGTCCTGAACTTCCAGAGCCGTTTTGAGGCCTTAAACAACATTTTTTGGGAAAACGGGGAGCAAAATTGATCATAGATCATGTTGCTCACCCAAAATTTGTATTCCTTGGATAGATATTTCTAACGAGGTATAGAACACGTCAAATGGAGATCGTATGCCAAAGTTACGTCCTCGGGAAGTTGATGTACCAACTTACCCAAATGGGGCCCATAGTCTTGGTGTTTCATCTCCTAGGGTTAGGTCTTTGGATGTTTAGGGTTTTCCATTGTTTCTCAATAATAATAGGCCTTCAAGCCTCATTGTAACATAGTTCAGAGGCCAGTAGCTGCCACATCTCTTCTCATAGATAAGCTACCAGCGCCCTAGCTAGTTTATTTCCATTCTATCTGTAAGCATATTTCAGTCATTTGTTATTAATGAAATGAAGTCTTATTTCCGCTGCATCTCTGTGTTTATGTGTATTTTTGTATTTCATTGTGTCCCTACATAAATCCAGATCACTTAACCACTTCCAGTTGCCAGTTCGTTATGATGTTGGCCTAGAAATTTTGTTGACTTTACGCCAGGACACAACCACTCATATATCGGATCATATCCAGGAGTGGCATAGACATAAGAGGTTGATTAAGAACTCCATACCCTCGACCTTTCTTTTAGAATGGTTCCTTAAGTATTTGCAACCTCCTATCTAGAAGGATGTTGCTACATTCAGGGTTACCACTGAGGAGGAAGCGATCTTCAAAGCCTAGCAGTTAGATGTTATATACACTCAGTCTGGGATGTTATACCACATTCTTTCGGATGCACCGCGGTCAACCTATGACCCTAGAAAAAATCCCAGACCTCATGTCGATGGCATTGTAGGCTCCACCAATGTAAAATCATAAGACTCGGTGACAGACTATTTGAAAGAGTTGTCTCTAAACCAGTTTGAGGGCCAGATTCATCTGTGTCTTCCAATCCCACTCAGTCGGTGGATGTACATTCCGTGCAATCGTCGACCAACCCAAATGGTAACCAACAACCAGGAGGGAATAAGAAGAAAGGACGTAATAATAATTGTAAGGGTGGGAAAAATAATAATAAACCCAAGGACAATGGTAATAATGAGAAGATGAATAATAATGTTGGAGAGGGCAAGAGAGAAAGACGTAAGGTGAAATTTCCCTGTAAGATTTGCACAGACGATCACCTTACTCATTTGTGCCCCAAACTTGCGGAAGATGCGAGGCTATTATCTCTATTGCTCGTCGTGTTGAAGAATCCCTTCCCACATAACCAGCACATGGCCTCGAGCTCCTCAAACGTCGAAAATGCGGCTGGTGGGAGTCAAAACCCGTCATTGCAAGATGGTGATTGTTTGTCTATCAATATGGTCGATGTGAAAGTTCATGTAGCTACTCGATCTCGAGATTATAGTTCTTCATAGGCTATACCTGGTCTAGAATCTCCTCCTCCTCCTTCGGAGATGACTTTATAGATTGAAAAACTAGAACCACCGCCTCATATTCTGAAAGGAGTACTCAAGCGCTCTACCCATAATGAAAATGCTAGAGCCTCCTAGAACTACTCTATTGTTGAGGACCTAGGTCAAACCCCTTGTACGATGTCGGATTTGGAGGTACTCCAGATGTGTCCTTCACAGAGGAATGCCTTACTATCTGCGTTAGGAGCTCTAGAACCCAGTGGCTCTAAAGTTATCAAGTTTGATGTCATAGATGTGAAGCCTCGCTTGCCTTACCATGTGGCATTTCAAATCCACGTGGGTTACTCAAAGTATACCATCAAACGTGCGGTTGTTGATGAAGGTGTTCCTACATGTGTGGTGTCCCTGATTTGTTGGAAAGCTCTCGGTTCTCCGACTCTTTCTAAGTCATCGAATATGTTGACTTCTTTTAATGGTCATTCCTTCTGCCCTCACAGTATTCTTCCTGCCTTTCCAGTCCAGTTAGGTGGGAAGATGATAGAGGTGGAGGTTGAGGTAGTTGATGCACCTCTTGATTATAACTTGTTATTAGGATGCAATTGGACCTATTATATGACTGTCATCGTGTCGTTCGTCTTTCGTACACTTTGTTTTCCTCATGAAGGGAAGATCGTGATGATCGACTAGTTATCCTTTGCATATGCTATTCCCAATGCATATGTTGGACCTTCGATCCCTGTGATCGAAAATTCTTAGCCGACAACTGAGAATATTGATGTTGGAATGTATTCTTCCCTTATGGGCACTTTCGACTTCATGGCATCGATTCACCACGTTTATGCCATGTCCAGTAGGCCCATTTTGACAGAGAGGTCCATTCCTTTTTGCACTTCCTATTTTATTCATCCTTGGAACCTACCTTCCTTGACTTCGTCTTGTGAAGGTCAGTCACATGCTGCAATGGCCATGCCACTATCGGCAACAAAATTGTGTATCAAGTTGTTCTTGACTCTTCCGTCGATCCCGATCCTGTTACCTCGTCAACGGACAAGGAGGATATTGTTCTTAGGCCCATGTAGGCCACTTCGTTGTCGTGTTCACGTGACTTCCTTGATGATACTTTTCTATCGAACGAAGCTATCATCGAAGCCATGAATGGTTCCAACAAACCTTGGGATGATATGCATCATCGCTCTTATTATCTCCCAGAGCTTGAAAGAATTGAACAAGATGACTTTCGATCTACTTTAAGTGAGATAGTCAGTCACGCCATAGTTCCACTTGGTACGCATGACATTTATATCAAAGGAAATATGGAGAGTATTTATCCCACCATCACGATCGATATCTCCTGTACCCCTGGAAAGATTGAAAACGTACACATCGGTGCAGATTGTTCGCCAAAAGAAATCTTGATCTACACCGAACTCTTCAAGGAATTACAAGATGTATTTGATTGGTCATATGAAGAGATTCTAAGAATCGACCCTCGTATTGTCGAGCATGATATTAGAATGTATTCGTATGCTAAACATGTTCGGCAACATCTTAGAGTTGTCAATCCCCAGAAGGCCCCTACTATTAAGGCAGAGGTAGAGAAACTACTCAATGTTGGCTTCATCTACCCGGTTCCCTTGATTGAATGGGTATCCAATCCCGTTCCTGTGAATGAGAAGAAAGGAACCATCCATTTGTGCATGGACTTTCGTGACTTGAACAAAGCATGTCCTAAATATAACTTCCTGACACCTTTCATCAATCAGATTCTTGATGAGTGTGCGGGAAGCGAAGTGTTTTATTTTATGGACAGATTTTTAGGGTATAACCAAATTCAAATTAAACCCGAGGATCAACACAAGACAACATTTATTTTTCCTTGGGGTACTTTCGCATACCGAAAAATGCCTTTTGGCCTTAAAAACGTCGTAGCAACCTTCCAATGTGCTATGACCTTTGCATTCCACAATCTCAAGCATATAGTCAAGGCTTACCTTGATGATCTTGTTTCTCACTCTATGCACCTTCATCTTGTTTTTGAAAGATGTCGTTATTATAGAATCTGGTTGAACCCTCATAAGTGCATCTTTTGCATTAGGTCTGGCCATCTTTTGGGATTTCTAGTTTCTGAGACAGAGATCATGGTAGATTCGTTAAAGGTTGAGGCAATACTTTGATTGCCTCCCTCACACACTATTAGAAAACTTCAAGGTTTACAGGGGAAGGCTAACCTTGTATGTCGATTTATAGTTGATTTTGCCAATATTACTAAGGGTTTCATGCGTCTTTTGAAGAAGGACACCCCTTTTATCTGGAATGAGTGGGTCCAGTAGTCCTTCGATGCTTTGAAGAAAGCCTTGGTATCGGCGCCTCTGCTGAAGTCTCCTGACTACAGTAGGGATTACTTGCTTTATATCTCCACGTCCGAGGAGACGATTGGTATGGTTTTGGTTCAGGAGGATGATGAGCTCTGTGAGCACGTCATATACTATCTTAGTCGAAACTTAGTCGGTCCTAAGCTTTATTATTCTCACGTTGAAAATATATCATTGGCTATCGTTCACGCAGTCCAACGTTTACGTCATTATATATTGTTTTGCAAGACTACTGTGGTTTCCAATGTCAATCCATTTCAATACGTCCTTACAAGCCATATCATAGGGGGGAAATATAATAAATGGATTTCCATTTTACAAGAATTTGATCTCGATTTCGCTTCTGCGAAATCCAAGAAATCACTCGTCTTCACGGAGTTAGTATCCAACTTTCCACGATTAAATGAGGATGTTATCCATGTTGATTCATTTGTAGATGAACACATTTTTCTTGTCTCATCGTCCGACCACTGGTATGGATACATTGTTCTCTATCTTCAAATTTTGAATTTCCCTCAACATCTCTCGCGATATGACCGACGGCGTGTAAGATACCAAGCTAAGAATTATACTATAGTCGGTGACACTTTGTATCGTCGAGGAATAAACAATATCCTGTGTCATTTTTTAACTCACGGGGAAGTCGATTCAGTCCTAAATGATTTCCACATTGGGGCTTATGGTGGTCATCTATCTGAGCTTGCGACAGCCCAAGAAAAATTGTGATCCGGTTATTTCTGGCCCTCTATATTTAAAGATTGTATTGAAGCGATTAAGAAGTGTCACCCTTGCTAGGTGTTCACTCAGAAAATGTGCTCGCATCTAGCCCCTCTTCACCCAGTCATTATTGTCAATCCCTTCACCAAGTGGGGGGTGGACTTTATAGATTGCAACCCAACTTCGGCTGGGGGGAATCAACACATTATCATGGCCATCAAGTACTTTACTAAGTGGCATGAGGCCATGCCTACAGTTAAATTCGATGGGAAGACTGTCACCTTCTTCATATTCAATCAAATTATCGCTCGGTTCGATATCCCAACTGAGATTGTCACTGATCATGGCAGTCACTTTCAGAATGAAATGATGGAAGAGTTAGCATATAAGCTAGGGTTTAGACATGGTAATTATTCTCCTTATTAACCCCAGGCAAATGGACAAGTAGAGGCCGTCAATAAGTCTCTCAAGACCATTTTGCAGAAAACTGTCACCCGGAGTAATTCTGATTGGCACATTATGCTATATCCTGCACTCTGGGCATACCGAACCTTGGTCAAGACTGCCACCGGATTTTCCCCTTTCCAGTTAGTACACGGTGTGGAGTCGATATTACCTTTTGAATGTGAAATCCCTTCTCTTAAGTTGGCAGACACGCTCCTACCTGACACTTCCGATCTCAAGCAAAGCCTTGTACACCTAGAGAGTCTTGAAGAGCAACGTCGAGATGCCTCTACAACTACCGAGGCGAACAAAAGATGTGTCAAGGTCCAGTATGATAATTTTGTCTATCCTCGGTTGTACGCTGATGATGACTTGGTCCTCTTGTATGATCAAGCCAAAGAACCGTTGGGGGCAGGAAAGTTTAAACCCGTGTGGAATGGTCCATATATCATGTGAAGTGTCTTAGAAAAAGGAGCCTATGAGTTAGAATATTGTGAAGGGAATATGTTGGTCGAGCCCAGGAATGGGCTCTACTTGAAAAGATATTACGCTTGAGCCCCAATCTTGGGTGGAACTCTTTGTATACTAATGTAATTTAGTGTATATATATTTTCCCTTTCTTTTCGTCTTCAGCTTGCTTATCAAGTTTTCCCTTGGTTGGCAGATGTCAACGGAGTCTTCGGTCTACCTAGGATTCGCAGATGGAGCCAGTCGTCAAACACGAAACTTGGCTTCTGCAGCTTGGCTGGTTTACTCACCTGAGGGTCTACTAGTGTCTTCAGGTGGCGTATGCCTAGGGCCATCCACAAATAATGTGGTCGAATATAGTGTTGTTATAGAACTTTTGCGCGATGTTATCTCACATGGTATTCACTCTTTAGAGGTTCGCCTAGATTCCCAGTTAGTAGTATGTCAGTTGAACGACAATTACCACGTGTGTGATCCTACTTTACTTCAACGATTCCTATGGGTACATGTTTTAGAATGACAGTTTGATTTTAGTACTTATTATCACATTCCTAGGAGTTCTAATCATGTATCTGATGCTTATTCTAATTTCATTTTAGATTGGCATTTGTCATATAGCTAAAGCAAATAAAACCATCTCATCAATGTACACATTGTAAATATAAGTAAAGTCGAAGATCCCTGTTTGATATATATTTCAAAAAATATGATGTTTATAGTACAAAATTAGGGCTAACACCCTCAATACACATATACAGCCGATACTACAATATCCACGACATCTATGCCTGTGGCGCCGAATGTGTGTCATGATAACCAACTACAGAGTTTGCAAGATGCCGAAAGAGTTGCACCGAATCTCTGGGCACACCAACCACTTATCGTTGCATGGCTTCCGGCAGATCCTCTAACTAAACCATTAGAATCCTTTGAGTCAAATGAGACAAGTTTCCCTGCACGTTTTGAAGGACTCTCTTAGCTTCTCCTCCCATCGCCTCATCTCCCCGATGCGTCCGACAATGTTGGAGAAGCCCGCCCGGTCGTCGCGGACCCACATCTACGTCACACAAGTGTCTAGTTAGTACTTAAGCATCATCCAAAAATATTTTGTTTCACTATACAAAAATACAAAAAAATATGAAATATTTAAAAACATTTGACATACCTATGTCCCCGTAGGTGGTCCCTAGTGGCAATGGCATGTCAGGGTCCCCTCTGAAGTCAATCCCTGCATAGGGGTAGTCATCCAGAGCAATGACATGTCACCTCCACCAGTAGAAGAAATCCTCGTTGTAGGCTGTGAGCACCCTACCTCCCCTCTGTCATCTCATTACCTTGATCCATCGTGCCATGGTTGGATCGTGAGGTCCTCTCAAAAGAAGCTCGACTCTAGCTCCCAAACCTAGAACCCGCTTGAAGAAAAAAATTCATAAGATAGAGGCAAACCCAAAGTTCCTCTTGCTACCCTGTTTGCACTCTGTCAACTAGCTCTTCATATTAGCCAGTAGTGAGGTACACCAATCATATATTGGGGGTCTCAAGCACTCTACAACATATAACATGAGAGGTCTCGATGCCTGGTGCAACAAATTTGATCCTGTGGTCCTGTTCAACACGAGGACAACAATATTAAGGCTGATATTTTTTATCGCTCAGATGGGGAGTTGACTCCCGACCTTCGGAGTCCCTGCTACATAGTGAGCGTCTATGTACTCCTCTATTTTCATACCGCTCCCAACTCCCTAGGATTTTAGGTTCACCACCTCACCCCGTCGTGATAACCCAGTCAAAAAGTATATATCCTCTACTTCAATCCTCAATGGTTGCCCATCGAGGTTGAAGCTTTCACTATCAGGGTCTCAATAATCCACAAGCATCTCAAGCAACCTCACCTGGGCCCCCATCCCTTTGAGTGCCCAAAATTTATATAAGCCACATATTTTCAAGGCCATTTGAGCCCACAGATCTCTGTCTACAGCAACATCTACCTCCTCCTGCTCCCTTTCCCTCCATTCTAGCACCATCCTCCTAGATAAAAGTCAAATTTTGAGTTAGCAACCATAGAAATCATTGATTTCGGACTTGTACGCGGGCTACTTCATTTACAGTTGCATATAGGGCAAAGTATATGTGCTCTGTATTTTTCACAGTCACATATATCCTCACGTATACGTGACCTGATGAACAATAGCCCATATACACTGAGTTACCCAATTTTCTCCCTAATTTACTCAAAATTTGAAACCTAATTTAAAATTTTAATCCACTAGAAAGGAAGAGGAGGGGAAGAAGAGTTACCTGGTCCAGACAATTTCTTATTTCGTCACCTGATGCTCCCGTAATCACCAATTGAATATCGGAGGTAATTTGGTCCAATTTTCACTATTTGGGTAAAAAGTCAAAATGACAATAATTTTTGGTTTAGTTACTATTTATAACAGTTTTTACCCACTTTCTATAGTTTTGAGTCATTTTTTCACCTAATGGACTAATACAGCAGTGAATTGAGCTGGTTTTTGTAGTTTTCACCAGGGATTCTTGCGGATTTCAACGTTATGTTGACCGTTCATAACCACGGGCAAGTATTTTCACTACCCAACATATAGGATAGGTATCCATTCCATCATGCATTTTTTCATTGTCCTATAACTGTCACTTTTATGCCTTAGGTACGAACCCATTTGTTGCGACACAAAACCTTCCATCTTCTATAAGACATGTCATTATCAAGTGGTATAGACTTACCAAACATGGGTGCCCTAGGTAGATCCTCTGCTTCATTTGGTGCCCATGCAGAGACTTTTTCCATAGGACCGGGAGTCCCTTATAGTTAATACATGACTTTATGCTGAGCCTCATTTCTCACTCATAAACATGATGCATTCTACCTAGAGGACTCCCAGCCAAGTTTAATTTAAGCTATTTTCCAACTCATCTTCAAAAATCGAAAAGATTTATGAGTGAACTTGTATCTTTCACACTCGTAAATTGGATTTGAAAGGACGTCTATTTGGCACAAGTTTATCCATTTTTCACACCAAGTAGACTAAATGTCATGAAAAAAGGACATTTTTTTGGCGTTAAGTTGTGATTGCATCTCATGCCCTTGCTTGCAGTATTGAGCCTATAGTCGGTTCTCGCTTTGCGTTATAAACCATTTTCCTCAACAGTTTTGCATCCTCAACCAAGCAGATCCCCGTTTATATCCTTCACAATTTGACACCCTATACCTAGGAGGGAACATTCCCTCGAGTTTCCATATCCCGCATGCATCTCCTTGCATTGAGCATAGGTACGTTCCACTACTGGAACTAGTTTTTCTTACTTGCGACACTCGTTTCATCCTCTGTATCATTGCATTCATTTGTCTATTAAAAAACAAAAAAAGACAGGTGGGAAGGGAGTATTATCTTGTATTGGCAGCATTCATGTCGCCTTTGAAAAAAGCACAAAGTTATTGAGTCCATTTGTCACCATAATTTTGGGTTTAGCATGGCCTTAGGAAGTTGAGTTCATTACAAAGTCTTCTCTACTGACCGGTTACTCTTCCAGTCCCTATGCAGAATTTCATTGATGCCTCCTGCATCTCATGGTTTTATCATCAAGTCTATGTTGTTGGAGTCTTCCATATCTCCCATGCTCTTGTTCAAATGAATTTTATCAACCTGCGACGGCCATTCCTTGGATCTCTTGACTTTGCATGTCGGTCATACCCTCAGTTTGTCTCATAATCACATGATATTGTAGTCCTATATAGCACCATAGTCCTACTTTCATCATTGGTAGGTAGCCTTGAACCCAACAATCGACATTTCATCATTGTTCGTTGACTGGATGGTTTCCCTTGTGTTCGAAGGCAAGACATCTATTCACACATTGGGATTCGTGTAGTGTATTGGATGCCATTAGCCTTATTGATGGTTTCCTCACCTTTGTTATCAATTTTCCTCATTGGATGTTATTCAGAGGGTCTTTTTCATGTACCACTTGCACTTGGCACACGCGAAAGATGCACAGGGCCGTTGGTTCATGAACATGTTCTTCGTTCGATTTCCTCCAAATCATGAAGCTCATGTTTTGTTCCTCATGCTAGATGATGAGAGATGCCTTAATGCTCTCCTTTCAACGGGTCTCCCTCCATCGACTTTAGCTCATCTATTTTGGAAACGATACCTAGAGTCTTATGAGTACCTTGAGGCTTGCAGTCATTAGTGGCAGGTTCTATCGCCATCGACAGTTGGGAATACATAAATATATCCTGATCGATGGATTCTTCAAGTGTTCCACACTGACTCCTTTATTCACACTTGTAAGAATGTACTTAGTGCCTTGATACCTACTTTCATTATCGATAGGTTGTCTCACATTTGTTAATGGTATACCTCAATGATCGGTAATCAAACGATGTCTCATTGTGTTCGACCTCAACTCCTTTATTCACATGATGTAGACTTACACCCTTGGCGGATTGTGTAGAAGAGTTGAAGACATCAGTATGTGGTTGCAACTTTCCTGAGATGTTGCTTCCTTTTCATTGGACTAGTACCTATATGACTTCAGTAATCATGGGAGATCAGATTGTCTACATTGTATACATATATCTTCAGATTGGTTTTGAGATTGGTTCTACTAGGCCTTGTTCGTGACTATGACATCCTTTGGCATGTAACCGCATTTGTATTTGCCTATTCATGGCCACAGACAGTTGTTTGTTATATTGTCACATGGATCTGCAGTGTAATTCAAATCGGAAGCCATGTATACAAAGTCAATGCAGAATGTAATGAACGACTAGTTCTTCCAGCTGCTTCCCCATCACTCCACTTCTGGGTTGTTTATAATGTATTTCAGCCATCGCAGATACTCCTCTGACCTCACACATTAGGGGGCATATTTTATAGCAAGATTTGCCTCACCCTATGAAATCTTGCACAGAAGGCCTTTTTCCATTTCCCTATGCAAACTTATCATCCCTGTTTGTAAATCCCAGAGCTAAAAATACATATTTTTCCACATGTACACACCTTGTTTGCTATATAGAATGCGTATATGTAGACTGCACCACTACAGACTGCGTACATCGGGATTTGTGCCCAAAAATGAAAAATGGAGTCGAGTTTCCATGTCACGACAGGAGATTTGTGGTCCTTGGCCTTCCATATACTGGAAGCATTCCGACTCATCCCTTCAGTTCCATTTGAAGGCTATAAATCGGCCAATTCCGAGCTATGGAAAAGAGGAGAAAGAATTCAACTTTGAGAGCAAAGTTACTCTAGAGAAATTATTTACTTCAAATTGAGTCTACATCACTTTGTCCTTTAAGTCTAAACACAGTGTTCATCCCCCAAGCTCTTCCCTTATTGATTGAGAACCTCATTGTTTCTCTTTTATGAGCTTACCTTTGGTGGAGGATTGAAGTGGTGGAGGCCCAGCTAGAAGGAACTTAGTTTCTCGGTTCCAAACCGTGCCAACACAGAAGTCTGTAATATTTTCACTTATGTTGATAATTTATTAATAGAAATACTCCTTTCCCGTCCAATTGATATCTTGCAAATATTTGAGTTATTATCCATGGGAATATTTGTTATGTATATCAATGGATTATGTTATCTAATGTGATAACCTTTTATATTATCACCATATGATTGTTGTGCTTGGTTGTTGAGAACTACTTGCAGGTATATAGTTTTGGGTCAAGTGCTCAATGGTGGACTTCATTGAATGACTGGACGAGGTAGGTTTTTTATCTTGTCTCATTAGCATATTTGTTTACATAGCATACTTGATAATAGAGTTGATTTCTACAGTCATTTTCGTCTTTTGTGGTTTAACCTAGCCATAAAGAGATGTTCCTCGTAACAATAGGTAAGTGGAACTCGTCTGCACTACAGACAAGGGTATAATGCTTGGTGCACGAAAATATGTTGAAATGTATATCGCAAAGATAGAGCATGCATATGACATGCATATATACTTATTATAGTATACCATTGAATGTAAAATATGGGGATCATATGGTTAGTGATGATCTGACTATGGCAGCATAAGTAAAAGGTTGATGATGTTGAGTGCGTAGTACCCTATAAGGATAAGGTAGAAGGATTAATGAAATGTTGATCCTGAATGAGGTAGAGGAAGTGTTGGGGTACTTCTAGATGACCAATGGGTCAGGATGACATCTAGAAGTGGATGGTATCCATATAAGGTATGGCTTAGTATGCTCAAGTAGTAGTGAGAGGGAATCTAGAAAAGGATTCCCTTGATCAAAAAGTCTATTGATCAAGACCAGTTAGAAGCTTGATAAGTTGTCTTGTTGCCTTGGGCATTGTTGGAATTGCCCAGATGGTATTTCTAGGTTGTTGAATAACTTTATACTAGTTGAGCAAAAATGCCTTCTTACTGGTTGTTGTCATGCAAAAGGGGGAACATAGTTATGAATATGTATGATTAAACTTCCATGTGGATATCATGTGAATGACTGCAAACTCTCAGCAAAGAGAGCAACTAAGTGATGAGTATCTCTATGAGACTTATCATAAGAATTATTGGAAGATCCTTGGGAGAAGGATCTGAAAGTCTGATATGTTTATGTGTATGAATGACATGGAAAAAGGTACAAGCAATGACCTTGCATGATGAACGTTTGTATATGTTTGTATATGCTTGAGTACATGGATTTAATTCTTTGTGAGTTTTTTGGATATGAAGAATGATATTAAGACCCAATAGATATGAATGAATGATATTAAATGTGCAAACGATGCACATGTATGATGTAAGAGTAAATGAGCAAGGATGCTCTGTTGTCAAGATAAGAGACAAAATGATTATGCCTTTGAGGATCGCATGAGAATGATTGTGAACAATCATGAGTTGAATGATTTTAAAGTAAATATGTATGTGAGATGTGAAATATACCTATGGTAGCTACACACAGAATTATGATTATGCATATAGATAAGTACATCATGGATGTAAGTTAACAAAATAAGGAACATGTGTGGATAAATAATATGGATGCATAACAAAGATGCATGTTGATATTTCTTATAGAAATATTTGGTACACATCTGAAGCTAACTCAAGGTTGAGGCCATCATAGCTAGTGAATAATATGCAATAAGGAAGTTGCTTGCTGAAGGAGCTCCCTGTGAAGGAACAAAGTAAAGACTCTGTCAGGAGAACATAATCACAACCTTAATGATTGTTGCAAATTAAGCAGTGAGCTACAAGCCTATTTATATAAGAATATTGCATTACATTCTAAAACAAAATGTATGAGTGGAATACTAACAAATGAATGTTGACCATTCTGATAACCGAATGGTAATGTGCAGAATTCACAGGTTCATGATTCATCATGAACAAAAGGTTTGTTGTTGTAGCATGTTGATTTACCAAGAAGCTTGAGGTGAACCTAACCAAGACTGATCAAGGAACAAAGCATGGAGCTCACAATAAGAAGTAGATTGCATAAGAAAAGAAGGAGAAAAGGAGGAACACTTTTCTCACCCTAAGAACTCTGAATTGTTTAACAAAGTTGTAAGCCTTAGAATATCAGTTGTGGGAACAAGTACAGCTGGAAAAAGGGAGAATGAATAAATAAGCATATTTAAATGAATAGGATTGGTTAAGCCATGATAAGTAAAGGAAATGAGGTATTGAAAAATAACTCGGTTGGACTGAAATTCCAGGGCTGTGTAGAAGAAGTTGGATTAGGGAAGAGTTCCTTGACCCCTTCCTTGTTGTTTATTGTATTTCTTTGGTACGAGAGATTGATTTACTAATGAAAGTAAGTGTTTTGGCATAAGGATGTTGATGGTTGTATGATCATGGAATACAACTAAAAAATTGATTGGGATTGCACTAGCTAACACATTAAGGAGTAATGTGGTAGAGTGCATAGAGATATGTTGGGAAATATATGAAAATGTTTTATTGATTTGAATGCTATGATACAAGCATTTTTTATTTTACATGATGACTAATATATTTGTGATGTATGTCACGTGTAGAAATAAATTGGAGTTGTTGAGAAAGACAGTTGCCAATGATGGACAACCTCAAGCAGAGGACGACTATGAGAAGGTTGTTGTTAAAATATTGTTGAAGGGACTTTAAAAGTCCCCATAAAGCACCACTGGTGAGGTAATATTAGAAAGGGTGCTAGCAGCCAGAGTAGGTATAAAAACGTTCATACCTATGTGGCATAAGGTATGAAGGAATTTGGTAAGAATCTCTTCTGAAAAGATTTCATTATCTTAAACATATGAAAATAATTTTTAGGTGGTTGTTATATGCCATTGCTACCCAAGCGGGGTAAGATTCAGGAAAGAAGAATATGAACAATAGAGAGAGGAAGTCTATGTCAGTCAAGGATGAGTTATAATCCTTGCAAGAAAATGCATGAGTAAGGAGTACCATGGGAGAAATGACCAATCTAGGGAGATTGGGAATAAAGGTGCTCATAGTTAGCACATTGCATGGAATGCATTGAGGAAATGCATGTTTGCATAAGAGGGTGGACAATGGATTGCCCATTAAGGAGGGAGGACCTTCCAATACTCTACTTGCATTATAGAGGTATTAAATAAAAGATAATTTTGGGTGGCCATGAGTGTTGACACCCTGGTTAATAATGAAGGAAGAATTATTGGGTGCATTCAAGAGAAACTTTTAGTTTCATATGTACTGATTTGGGATCATGACCAGCCTGTAGCAGGAAGCACAGTCTTGTTGTAAGAGTAAATGAGAATGATTAAACCTTATGGTGAAGAGGTTGGTTGAGATCCAACACGCCATGCTAAAGTGCTTATCATAAGTGTGGCAAACTTGAACCCAATATACAGGCTACATTGGGTATGAATGTAGCCGTGAATATTGGCACATGGATTAAAGTCATTTCACAATTAAAATTGCATTGGGAAAATTTAGTGTGTTGAAAGGATGCATACGTAAATAATAATATATCATTTTTCCTTTTACCCTTGAATAGATGAAAATGACTTGGACTATTAGTATGCATAGTTTTTAAAATATAATGTGCATGAAAACTAACAATTTGTTTAGCTGAGAAATGTTGAAATTGTAGGAAGAAAAGGATCTTGGATATGGCAGTGTTGTAAGCCCATAAGGAAGAGCAATGGCATGTTGAGATAAATTTCTATCGGAATGAAAGTCCCATACTTGTGAATCTAGTTCCTGTGCAAAATAGATCTAAAAATAAATGTGGAATTTGGAAATCTGTGGGTGACAGATTTGCAAGAAAATTTTGAATTTGAAATTGATGATAATATCTCATAATTTCTTTATACCTGTGATACAGGTGAGACAAAAAATATATGTCTCAGGAGGACAGGTGAAGGATGTCAAGATGGAAAGCATGAAAAAGGCTATTGTTGAGACATGAGAACCCTGTGGTAATCCATGGTCTCCCTAGAATATGTTGTGGTGTGGCAACACAAGCCGGAGGCCGGATGCCTCGGCATAGCAAGTCTGAGGGGTGCCTCGACTGTAAGACTCAAAGAAGTATCTATAAATATTCTTGTGCAAGAAATCCTTGGAAAGGAAATATGGATCACTCGAGGGACTGTATAGAAGAGAAGGGGATGCATGAGCGTGGGCCTAGAGGATGAGTGACCGCAAGGAAGAAGGGACTTTGATAATTCTCATACACTATTGTTTGGAATCATGCACACAATGGGTATGTCCAGGAAAAACAGTGAGCCAAGATAACAAGACAACCATTTGGATGAAAATCCACGAACTGCACAGATAAGTATTGTGCTAGATTATGAAAATTTTTCTATTGAATTTTGAACAACAGTAAAATGTGTTCGCATGAAATTGTGATTAATATGATTGTTGTCCAAGATTATTGAAGGAAGGTGACGAAGGACAAGAGTCTAGAAAGGACCTAACCAAGAAAGAGGATCAATATTTCTGAAGTAGATGAATGGAAAAGGCATGACATGTGTTACTGATAAAGAACACTGAGGACGGTGTTCCTTTTAAGGGTGAGGGGATTGTAACACCCATTTTTCCCCCAGCTTGTAATTAATCATTAATTATGATCACCGTGCTATGGCATGGGAACAATGTAAATGTATTATTGTTTATATTTCTGATAATTGACTATGGGGGTAAAGCCTTGAAGTATTGGCCATGATATCACTAGAGGAAAGAGTGAGGGAACAATAGAGAGGGCTCATTATGTCAAAATGACCCCAAATTCTCTTTGTTGAAACAATAAGCCTCATCCTGATTCCAAGGAAAAATCAGTTAATGAGAAACGGATTGGTGGTTGAACAATCAACTACCCCAATGAATGGAAGCATGGAGGGTCTGGTTGAAGGGATAGAAAATTGTCAGCCCGAAGTACCACAGAGGGTGGTTTTTCCTACAGGCCCAGATTGACTCAAGTTCCTTCTAACAGAAAGAAGAGGATAGGTCCAGAACCTTCCTGGCGAGGGAAAAAGGTGTGCAAGAATGCACACAAAAGAAGACAAGAAGGATACCATGCCCACAGGGGGCGTGCAACCCAGATATGATAATAGGAAGAAAGGAAAAGAATAAGTTTCTCTCGTTACTGGAGAGAACCCAGAAAACCTGACCTAAGTAGAAGGTCATGAGCTTGATGTTGAGGGAGCATCTGATAAACCTCACAGAGGATGTGATAGAGAAAGAATCTATGAGAAACTGCAAAATTTCCCTAGTGATATCATGGATTGGCATGGGGGTGTCCAGAGTGCTAAGAATGAATTCCTCTGAGCCTACAGTTGGGTGGAGAGGCGAACACCCACAGTCATTTGGTCGACTATCAAATGTAATAGATAAGTATTCCATAGACTCTATAAACTTGAATTTAAATGTCTAATTGAATGGTTGTATTTTCTCTATACAGATACATCCTTGATATATAGGGATGATTGCATGTTAGTGTATCTTGTTTGGATGTTATATAATTGTGACTCTGGTGGTCTAGACGACTGACTATTTTGAGGTAGAGTTTGACCATTATCCCCTGTCAATGGTTTTCTGCTTACTTCTACCTAGAAAGGGAAAACTATCAGTAATGGGGTTCTAAATGAATTTGGGACATCAGGTTTTGGCCTCTGTACTGGTTAGACGATTCCTCAAAGGGATTAATTAGGTATCAATTCCACAAGTAAAGAGCTAGGATAGACTTTACAAGACTGTTTGGGTCGATTCGATCCACTCGTCCAACTAACCATGGGCTCACGCCCATGACCTTAACCAAATTTTGGCTAAGAGTCAAGAGTGTAGCCCATGGAGCTCGACAAAGTTCCATAGGACCAAGAGCTTGGGACCCTTCTCTACACTTAGAACATGAGCTATGTTGTTTGGGAGTCCGAGAGTCCAGATCTCTGAGTTGAATGAACATTGCAACATCTAAATACGCCGAAGGAAACTTGTCAGACCAATAACTTGACGGTTGACCGACAGTTGGTGGTCATTTACCCTTGTCATGAGATTCATCCCCTTATTGAACCCCAATCAATTTCTCGGTCGTGAAGTAACGCGAGTCGTAGATCCGAGGACATTCAGGATCTCCCCTGACAATTGGATCTATGTTATGGTCAATTTGGCATTGACCACTTTGGGAGAATAGAGGTGTTATAACACCAAAACCCTCGAATGTTGGAGTTGCGAAGAAATATGAGTCGTTGATATGGGGAGTCCATTGAGAACCTATCCCAATCATTCGATCAACTAGTGGAAGGATTAGCATAAAGTTCTCCAGTGAAGTGCTACTCCGGGAGGTTCGACATGATGGTGAACAAGAATATCATTGGAGTGCAGAAGGACAGAGTGACATGGTGTGCTGATGTCACCTAGGGTGAAGTGTACCCATAGTAGGTGTTCCACATGTCACCCCAATTCAGGACCTTCGCAGACCTTACGGTTCAAATATACCTTGACATGTGTCACCATTTTATTGGGCCACATGTCACCCTTATCTTCTGCCAAATGTCTTCCGTTGGATCTACATCATGGTCAGTCCGGCGTTGACCACTCCAGGAGAAAGGGGGTGTTAAATGGGTGGAACCCCCGAACGTCGAACTCGTGAAGCGATGAGGATCGTCAATCCGAAGAAGATTCGGGGCCTCTCTTGACCATTTGATCTAGATCGTGGTCAGTTTGGTGTTGACCACCTCGCGAGAAAAAGGGAAATTACACAGCCAAACCCCCGAATGTCGAAGTCACGAAGCAACAGAGTTAGTAGATCTCTGGGTCTACGTGGTCCAAAATCGACCATGGGATATAAGGGGTGTTGGAAGGTTGTTAGTATGGAAGTGGTGTGGCACGTTGACGTCACCCAGGGTGACGTGGAGCCACATTTGACATGCCACATGTCACCTTGATTTGTGCTTTTCACAGACCCTATTTTCCCATTAGAATGTGACACATGTCACCCATTGATGGGGTCACATGTCATCTATGTTGTGCCATGTGTCATTCCCCCTTTACACATACTCTCTTGTCCTAACGGTGGGGGGAGTACTCTGGACACACCTACCCTTGCCTCTACCATTAATGCACCATCATGTGTAAGGGTGGACCCTTCGGGAGTCTGGGGCTTTGGAACTCAAAGGTTTGAGCTGTAGTATCCTAGATAAGCTTAAAAGGTCGAAGTTCGGAGCCATGTGGAAAGATTTTGGGTTCCTTCGGGAGTTCATGATTTCGGGACTCCGGAGGATATGCGTGTAGAAAGAAAAAGGGGCATTCAACGCCAAATGATGAATTCCCGTAAACCTGTGTGTTAAACAAGGACGTAGTTCCGTCATTGGATTTAATGGTGGATGGATTTCCACCATAGATGCAGGCACGTTGAGGAAACTCTAGGACTTTGGGGAACTTGGGATGGTACGAATGAGATAGACCCACGTGGCCCTTGACCAATAACGCCTGAAGAGATTTGGAAGGGCGCAACCCCCAATCTAGAGCTCGGATTCAAGAAAGGTAGCGGTTGTTAGATAGCTCTTGATTAGCATAAGAGGATGAAGATCCTGGAAGGAGGATTCGAGATGATTAAGGAAAGCGAAATTTTGATGCCCCATCCCTAAAAAGGGTACTTAGGGGTTGGGTGTGTTACAAAATCCTATGGTTGGGTGGAAAAGCACTCACCTCAGTTATTTTTCCTAGCCAACAAATTTTGAACAGATAAGTGTATATGTAAGCTCACTTGGTTTTATACTTGTTCCATTTGCAAGGTTTTCATTCTTGTGTAATTATGGAACTATATAGTTTTGGGTAGAACTTAAGAGAGGAGGAATGAATGTATGACCTTTTGTTCCTTGCATCCATTGATTTTCCTTACTAGTGATTGTCTCTTTGAAATTTCTAGTAAAAAGAAGGAATCCATGCCTTATACTCCTTGGATGTTCAACAATATTTTCTCTAATCAATTTTCATGAATTAGATACGCCGTAAACACCTATGGCTAAGAACCCATCTCTGGAAACTTACATGGAATGCATGGTTGTGTAATTCCCTATAAGTTGGTAAATTTTCATGTTGGGATATCTATCTTTGAATGATCTTAACCTCGTGGTTAGAATCTGTGAGAAAGACAAGAACTAAGTGAAGAGTTTACCCACTTAGAGAGTCTATTGTTTTTCCATAAATTTCCATCTTTTAAGTCTTGGCAATGACCAATATATGTTTAGAGGTTTTCCCTGTACAACCTTTGGGATTCAATGTTGAGGATTCGGGTAACGGATTCACCTTCATCTCCTTAACATATATGCCTTATTGCTAAAATCTCATAATCCGAGTTGAGTGATTTCGTGAAAATTTAGAGTTTATTTCATTAGAATTCCTGGGTGTGCAATTTGAATGTGGAACCATGAGATCGGTGAGGCCATCTTGATGTGGAGACCAAGTAGTTATATACATGGCCAATTTTGGTGGTAGAGACCCATTAGTGGAGCCATAGTGGTAGGCCCTGGGGCTGGATTGAATGGTGGCATGGTGCGATGGACCCATAAGTCTCAAGGAAAAGAAGGCAAATGCCAAGTAGGACGGAAACGTCATTTTTTATGTGGAGCCATGTGTGAAAAGTTCCCCAAGTAAGGCGAAGATTGGAGTCCAACATGGAAGCACCGGGTGGAGGTAACATGTGGGAGGACAGGTTCCAACCCATGGTAAATTCAAGATGAAGTGGAGCCCATTATAGATCGAGCATTTTTTAAATCATATAAATGAGTGAGGATTTTTTGATTAGATTGATCTTAGTCATCGAATCTTTTGGGAAAGTGTTTTTAGAAAGAGTTATTCATAAAGTCCTACGGTGACTTGTGTTTCCAAAAAGGTTAGTCTGATCGACTAACTATTTTGCATATTTGAGCTCGAAAAGAATATGGGTTGTCATCATATAGACCTCAGAGGTTAGATCTATCAAAGAAACAATGACCTAGCTAAATATCGTGCAGGTTAGGAACCCACTTAGATCTGGGCTATTGATTGGCTTGTTTGTCCATCATATGATCTATCAAGCATGCATGTTGTCACGAAAACACTCATTCGAGAAGAATTTCCTAATTGCAAGATCCCACCAGTGTTCCAGGAATTGGATTACTCTAAAGTGTTGCAGGCACCAGGTTTCGGGAAGATTTCATAGCAAGGTGTTGTGTCATCCCAGAGAGGTGAGTCCAATGAGGTAAGCTTCATAGCATTGCATCTTGTTGTTGGGTATGTGTTATATTCTTTGCATGACTAGCCTTAGTTTCTTCTATGTTGTGCCAAGCACACAAGGGTTTTGAGGGGGGGTCACTAGGCCCTCCCTTGGGGGCTCGTCCCCTTGTGTAAGGATTCAGGGGCAACACCCCCAAGAATTTTTTTCCTCGAGAAATGTGTCACATTTTTTCCTTGATTTTCATGTCCATTGTTGGGTGGTTTTTTGGTACATGGTTTTTTTCAATGGTTTTCTATTTCCGGTTAAGTAATTAGGGTTGTTGACTAATCCATGTCATTGGGTTAGGGTTTTGGATGTTGTTGCCTCCTATATCTATATTTTATTGTAAACAATGTATCACTATGAATGAATATAGAATATGCTAGTTTTCCCGGTTTGGGTTTCTAGGGGAAAAATCTATGTGAATGTGGGCATTTGCCATTGTATTTTTTCTATTCTTTTATTGAAAATATGTCTGCAGTAAATTATTGTACAAGGTTAAAATCTACATTTGGTATCAAAGATTTGTTGGCTTTAGAGGGACACCTTTGTGGTTAAGGGTTTGGCTTGGGACTATGATTAGCCTTATTACAGTGGGAGATCTATGGTATTGATTTTTTGGGTGAAAAAAAATTGTGAGGAGTTCGAAAATGGAGATCGAGAAGTTTAATGGGAAAAGTTTTGAGTTTTGGAATCTCAATATGGAAGATCTGTTGGTGGACAGAGATCAGTGGATCGCAGTGGATCCAGGTACTGCACCTACATGAACTTCAATAGATGACTAGAAAAATTTCTATAGGAAGGTGAAGATCACAATCCAACTGTCTCTCAAATTCAGTATTACTGAATGTGTTAGAGGAAGCTACAACCAAATATTTATGGGATAAGTTGGGGAAGTTAAATCAGTCTAAGTCCTTAGAAAATAAAATTTTCCTAAGAAAGAAGTTGTATAACTTGAGGATGAGAGATAGAGACTCGGTGGCAGATCATTTGAACGCCTTCAATACTGTGGTAAGTCAGTTAGTATTTGTTGAGATTAAAATTTCAAATGAAGATAAGTGTATCAGTTTACTGTGTTATTTACCATACTTGTGGGATAGTCTGGTTGTGGCCATACGTAGTAATACAATTGCCTTGAAGTTTGATGAAGTGGTATCATCCTTGTTGTCTGAGGAGATGAGACGGAAGAACATGGAAGGACAAAGCACAGATGCATTATTTGCAAGAGGACGCTCCTAGGAAAGAAATAAATCTAAGTCCTCAAGTGGGAGATCTAAGTCTAATGGTAGATCTAAATCTCCCGAAAAGTTTGTAAAGGTATGTTCGAGATGTGGAAAAGAAGGGCACTACAAGAAGTAGTGTAGATCCAAAATTGAGAAAAAGAAGGGATCTAAAGAAGCCCCTTCTATAGAAGAAAATACCTCCAAGGAAGAAGGATGGAATATGTACTTGGCTTCTTCAAGCACACATGCAGATCATGAGGCATGGTTGTTTGACTCAGGTGCATCCTTTCATATGACTCCCCATAGGGAGTGGCTCTTTGAATATGAAAGGTATGATGGAGGTAATGTTTTCATAGGTGATGACTCGACAACCAGAATCATAGGATGAGGAAAAGTCAAGTTGAGGCTCATAGATGGAAGGATTAGAACACTACTTGGTGTTCTGCACATCCTAGGTTTGGATAGAAATTTGATTTTTGTAAGGAAAATGGACAATGTAGGGATAAAAACAATATTTGAAAAGGAAACCTGCAGGATGGTTCAAGGAGCAATGGTGTTGTTGAAGGGAGTTCGGTTTGGAACTCTGTATAAGTTGCAAGGAAGCATTATTAGTGATGGGTGTAATAGTTCCATTGTTCCTGATATTGGAGTTGAAGAATAAAGAACTCCTACATTCTCTGGAGAAAATGTTATGTTGTGGCATCAAAGACTAGGACATATTGGAGAGAAGGGTCTTCGACTACTACACGGTAAAGGTATGGTTGAAGGTATGTCTAACTTCTCTCTGGATTTTGATTTATGTGAACATTGTGTATATGGGAAGAAAAATCAGGTAAGATTCCGCTCTAGTGCAATGAGGGAAGAAGGAATTTTACAACTAGTTCACAGTCATGTGTTTGGACCCGTGTCAGTTCCATCATTGGGAAAATCTGTGTACTGTGTCTCATTTATAGATGACTTCTCGAGGATACTTGGATATATTTCCTCATGAAGAAATCTGAAGTCTTTGATAGGTTTAAAGAGTTTAAGGATCTTGTTGAGAATCAAACAGAGAAACTAATTAAGGTGTTGAGACAGATAATGACAGAGAGTTCTGCGGGAATGAATTTGAAGAATTCAGTAAGAAGTGTGGTATAGCAAGGAAGGAGACTACTCCATATACACCTCAGAAAAATGGAGTTGCAGAAAGGATGAACATGACGTTGATGGAAAAATCAAGGTGCATGTTGAGTGGTGCTGGGTTAGGGAAAGAATTATGGGTAAAGACAATGGGTACTGCATGTTACCTGGTCAACAGATCACCCTCATCAGCGCTGGATCATAAGACTTCACAAGAGGTATGGACTAGTAAGAAACCTTCTCTCACACATCCCAAGGTATTTGGCTATGAGGCATATGTTCATGTTCCAAAGGAAAACATGAGTAAGCTATATAAGAAGGCTGAAAAGTGTATCTTTATTTGTTATAAATATTGTCTCGAAGGTTATAATCTTTGCAACCCAGAGACTAACAAGGTTGTCTATAGCTGAGATGTGGTATTTAGATAAATTAAGGATGTTGTTAAACAGGAAGTCCTACCAAGTAAGGAAGAACCAGAGAAAATAGAGTTTGATTTAAAGGATGATGAATCAGACTCTAGAGAAGAACAAGAATCAAAAGAAGAAGATCCTCATACTCCAATATTGAGGAGATCGGTTCGAGAAATAAGGCTATCGAAAAGGTATACTCCACCTGATTTCCATTCATATTTTTCTTTGTATATTACTGATGATGATCCTATAACTGTCAGGGAGGCAGTGGATTCAGAGGATGGAAATCTATGGAAAAAGGCCATGGATGAAGAAATGACAGCCTTGGATAAGAATGAGGCTTGGGATCTAGTGGAGTTGTCGACTGGAAGAAATTCCATTGGAAGCAAATGGGTATTTAAAAAGAAGATGAATGCAGAAGGAAAAGTGGAGAAATACAAAGCTCAGTTAGTAGCAAAGGGTTATTCCCAGGTTGAGGGAATTTATTTTGGTGATATTTTTTCTCCTGTTGTAGAGTTAACTTCTATAAGATTTATGTTATTGGTTTTTGCTGGATTTTATTTTGAATTAGAACAGATGGATGTGAAAACAACATTCCTACATGGGGATCTGGAAGAAGAAATCTATATGAAGCATCCAAATGGATTTGTTGTGAAGGGAAAGAAGGAGATGGTATGCAAGCTGGAAAAGTACATGTATGATTTAAAACAATCACCAAGGATGTGGTATCAAAAATTTGATACTTATATGCTAGGACTTGGCTTCACAAGAAACAAAGAGGATCATTGTGTGTATTTTAAATTAATTGGTGATCATTTGATTTATTTGGTCTTGTATGTGGATGACATGTTGTTGATAGGAAACAATAAGGAGATTATCCAAGATGTGAAAACTCAGTTTTCCTCTAAATTTGACATGAAGGATCACGGTGCTTGAAATTTCATTTTGGGCATGGAAATTAAAAGAGATCGGAAAAAGAGGAAACTCTGGCTAAATTAGAGAAAATATGTCGAGACAATATTGCAGAGGTTTAACATGCAAGAATGTAAACCGGACAAGGTCCTTATTACTGTTGGTGTAAATTTATCTGTGGATTAGTGTCCCAAGACACAGGAAGAGGAGGAGGACATGTCTTGTGTTCCATATGCAAGTGAAATTGGAAGTTTGATGTATGAAATGGTTTGTACTAGACTGAACATTACACATGCAGTGGGAGTTTTGAGCAGGTATATGTCAAAACCTGGGAAGGAGCATTGGATAATGGTAAAAAGGGTTTCCAGGTATTTGCGCAGCAATGCTAGCTATGGATTATGCTACCAAGGAAGACTGGGATTGGACAGAGTGTTTGACATACATGGCTTTGTGGATGCATATTGGGCTAGAGATCTAGATCGTAGGAGATCTACAAGCGGGTATGTGTTTAACCTGTTTGGAGGAGCAATCAGTTGGATGAGAAAAAGACAGGTTGTAGTGGCACTTTCAACTACATAAGTTGAATACATGGTAGCCACTCATGCAAGGAAGGAAGCAATATGGTTACAAATATTTTTTTCAGATATTGGGTTGGTACAACAAGCTATAAGGATAGATTGTGACAATCATAGCACAATTTTTTTGGCAAAGATCCCGACTTATCATTCAAAGAGAAAACATATTGATATTCAATATCACTTTGTGAGAGACATGGTTGAAGAAAAGAAAGTGTTGCTGATGAAGGTGGACACTTTCAAGAATGTTGCAGATTCATTAACAAAATCTATGAGCACTGAGAATTTCTCATGGTGAAGAGGAGCCATGGGCATTGTTGCCCTGGATTGTTGACTATGTAACCCTGTAACCCCCTGTATGCAAAGAAAACAACAAGTGGGAGAATGTTGGGTATGTGTTATATTCTTTGCACAACTATATTTAGTGTTTTCTATGTTGTGTCAGGCATGCAGGGGGGTTTGAGGGGGGGTCTCTAGGCCCCCCCTTTGGGGCTTTGGGGGCAGTGCCCCCGAGAAATTTTTTGCCTTGGGAAACGAGTCACATTTTTGCCTCATTTTTTGTGTCACCTTGATTTTCGTGTCCATTGTTGGGCGGTTTTTGAGTACATGGTTTTTGCCAATGGTTTTCTATTTTTGGTTAAGGAATTAGGGTTTTTGACTAATCCAGGTCATTGGGTTAGGGTTTTGGATGTTGTTGGCTCCTATATGTATATTGTATTGTAAACAATGTATCACTATGAATGAATATAAAATATGTTGGTTTTCCTAGTTTGGGTTTCCAGGGTAAAAATCTCTGTGAATGTGTGTATTTTCCATAGTATCTTTTATGTTCTTTTATTAAAAATTTGTCTGTAGTAAAATATTGTACAAGGTTAAAATCTACACTTGCAGACTTCAAAAAGAATCCGCGGGTAGACTAAGTTAGCAACCTAATGGTGTGATCCCGATGGAAAAGTTTATGATAGGCTTATTAGAGATCATCTTCGAGAAAGATTTGCTCATGAAGATTTCCTGATGAGTGAGATGAATGGAGCGATTCTGACAGCCTTGTGGGCTATGGATTTCAGATAAACCTTGAGGCAGGGAAAACTAACTTTCTGATGGGAGTTTTTCAAAAGGATGATTATGATAGTCTTGTGGGCTTTCAAAATCCTGAAGGATTGTGCCTAGAGGTTTATTATTAGATCCATGTCAGCTGGACATGGGGAACAATATACATGGATTCCACATGGATATGATGACGTCACCTATGTGACATACTTTAGAACCTTTAAAAGGCCATAAATTTTTAACCAAATCTCAAATTTGAGCACGGTTATAGTCATTGGAAAGCTATTGAGGAGAAGAATCGATCTACAAGTATATAGTCAGAGCTATGATGATGGTTAAGAATAGAAATTTGGTGTGTTCCACCCACTTAATGAAGGGTTAGGGGGTCAGGTGTGTTACAACAACACAAGTACATGGCAGAATAATATAATTTTATGGCTTGTCCATTAATGGTCCCTTTTCATAGTTGTTGAATGAATACACCCTTGGGTTCATTTCAGATCCAAAGCCATTGTTTTAGAACTGTCAAAGGAAATGGGATAATCTAAAGGTGGTGTTACCTAATGGAGCATTTATCGACTCATGAGCTTAAGCATGTTATTACGAAGCATAATTCAAAGGTATATGTTATGATGAATGAGACTGCCTCCATCCTCCATCTTTCATGGGACTCTCAAATCTAGATGTGTAATGGCCTTGATTTAGGTTTGAGTTCTCTCAACTTGATAGACAAGTTGCAACAAACATCAATTTATGAGAAAAAAAACAAGAGTCTTGTATTGTCGGATAAAAACAATAATCCTTTCATTAAAATCCTACAAGATAACATATAAGAAACCAATTTTCAAGTAGTTTCTTTGCAACAACAAATCAACAAGGAAAGCATAGTGGTAACAATGTTTCAAATCCTTCAAAAAAGGATAGAGGAACACTGGAAATAAGCAATCAAGGAGGCCACTCCCTTCAGTTTCAATTAAGAACTATCTAAAAGGGCCATTTCAACCCCCAATCCATGGACTCCCAAATTGTACCGCTACAAAGTAACAATAGTTCAAAAAAAAAAATCCATATGAAAGAGACAACAAGGCTCTTGCATCATTGGATAAAAACATTAAGGCTCACATCAAAATCCAACAAAATAATACATATGAAACCAATTCTCAAGTAGTTTGTTTGTAATAACAAATCAACAATTTGGAAAACATAATGTTAGTAATGTTTGAAAGCCTTCAATAAAGGATAGAAAAGATAGAGGAGCACCAACAAGAAGCAATAAAGGAGGCCACTCCCTTTGGTTGCAATGAAGAACTATACGTGAAAGACTATTCAAAACCCCCAATCCATGGTGTAATATACCTAAAGTATATTACCATTATGAAATAAAGTATAATCATTTATGTTGTACTCATAGTCATATAAGATCAATATTCTACATTTAGTATATTGGAGTGAACCTCTTGGTCACTTCACTTGAACATCCATTATAACAAGGATGAATCCATATATTCCTCAAAGGATAAATACGTATTATTCATTATTAATTGACATGTTCTTGAGATACAATGGATGTGTATAAATACAAGTAAGGTTTGATAAGTCACGTCCTTTGGGAAAATGTATGGATATCATTAATTACAATGTACTAAATGTAGAATATTGATATTATATGACTACTTGTACAACATAAATGATTATACATTATTTCATAATGGTAATATGCTTTGGGTATATTGCAACTCTTCCCCCCTTAAAAATGCTTTGTCCTCAAATCATAAGCAACGAAAAAAATCTTCTGATAGAATGAACAATCTTTTTGTAGTTGTTAATGATTAGATAAGGTTAAGGACATGAGGTGATATGACATTCAAAGCCTTGAACAATATTTGACATGTACATTCTCCAAATGGAGTTCAACTACTTCAAGTATCTTATGGTGACCTTCTTGAGTCTTGTCTTCTTTCTCCTTTTGAAGTTACAACGTGACCTCATCTATCAAATTCTTACATCCTTCCTCAATTCTAGATTGTATTTCTATATTTATCTCATCAGTATTTAGGGATTCTTCAACCTTCTTGCAAATTTCCTCTTCAAGTTTTTTGATAGTATCCTCTTCAATTTTTGTGGTAATATATCCATCCATATTCTTTGATTCAAACTCTTGTAAATTCTTTTTCACCTTCTTAACATCATTACGAATTTATTGATTATGCTTATGTAACCTTTTGATTTATTCATCTTTTTTTTCCATTCTTCCCTTGACTCATCATTTTCCAACTTCACTTTGCTAATATTTCCTTGATTTAAGTTATTGACCTCCTTAATGAGTGATTCATTAAGGGATTGCATCTTACACAATTGGTCACCCTTGTTCTTAAGATCTTCTTTTAATTCATTATCAAATTTATGTAACTTGAATTTGTTTTCTTTAGCTTCATTGAATTCATCTTCAATTTTATGCATCACTTCCATTTTTAAGTCCTTGATCCCTTCTATCGAGGTTGTTCTATCTGCAATTTCAACTTCTAAAAAATTCCTTGATTCACTCGCATGCATGGATGCCTCCTTGTGAAATCTTGTAATGTTATGTTCTTTTCCTTGTAGGAGATTGTTAAGAATTTATTTTTCATGTTTAAAATGAACGTACCCAATGTTTCCATCCAGTTAGAAACTAAAAATTTGTCAATTTTATAAAAAGAGACATTCACAACATTGAATTGGAATAGGAATTTATAATCATTGATCGATAATTGTAAGTTCTAATTTCAAATTGTTCCTTGTCATTAGTGTCTCCCTTTACGAATATATTTGACTCTGAAATTAATAATTTATTCACCAAGCTGACATCAATATAATTTTCCTCTTTGTGTGAATACATAATAATGATAATATCATTTGTTTGAATAGTCCATTTGAGTTTTAATAATACAAATTTGGGCTAGATCGAACCACCTATATTAGAAAACCTTCCTTCCTTCTCTTTATTAAAATCCATTTTTTCAAAATATTCCACACAACTTCAAAGTGATATCTCATTATAGTTCTTAAATAATGTCTTTCATTTTGAAATTTAAATTTAACTTGACACACTTTATAATTCCTTATATATTATATTTCATTAAAATTTGACTTGGATTTAAAATAATGTTTGACCTTATCTTTTAGCCTTTACAATTATGTTTCTTTCTTTGCTTTGACTTTCCACTTTTCTCTTGATCGAAACTAAGGGATTAATTTTATAAGTAATCACGTAAAAGTGAATTTGAAAATATTGATAAAAGGTGGAAATATTAAAGTTTATAAGATATTTCTTGTTAAAGTAAATAAAGGGTGAAAGTATTTATTCACTTAAGATATATTCTTAAGAAGGTCAAATAATATTATCAAAAATATATTCCAAGGTTCACTCCAATTGGTATCATAGCAATTTTTCCACTAGCCTATGGTCAAGTGCATTTTTTCCAATTGTTCCATTGATCTATGATCAAGTTTACTTGCCACTAACTTTTTTTAAAAAAGAGAGAGAGAAGAAAAAGTTCCGCAAATAATTTACAGGTTTGTGGCCTAAAATATTTGATTAAAAAAAAAATGTTTCCAAGTGCTTTGCTTTTAAAGAGCACATGAAGAAGTATAAGTCAAACAAAGGTTCCATACTTAGCAATAACTAAAGTTGATTTCCATGTACATGGTAATTAAAAAGGAAAGTTTTCAAGTATCTTTAAAAGTGCACGCAAAAAAATATAAGTCAACAAAATGATCATAGTGGATACATTTTTGCATGGAGGAATATCAAAGAAATACAAAGCTCTTTTTATGTGGAGGAATTTTAGCATGGAGAAATAAAAAAGAAATATAAATCTATCTTTACATACACATATGATAATTGTTATAAGTAATTGCATAAAAGTGAACTTGAAAATATTGGTAAAGGGTGGAAATATTAAATGTTACAAGAGATTTATTGTTAAAGTAAATAAAGGGAAAAAACAATTATGCTTTTAAGATATACTATTAAGAAGGTCAAATATTATTATCAATAATATATTTCAAGGTTCACTTCACATGGACACCCAAAGTGTATTGTCACATAGTAATGTTGAGTGATGTAATGGTGGTTATGTTATGTATAGGTCTAGTAGTAAATTGTGTAACCCCTAATTGCAAATTTAACCTCTTGTGTAATCCCATATTTACAAAGAGCTAAAGGCCAAGCCAGATTTAGGAGTTATTACTGAAATATGGACCACCTTGTTACGCTTAATATCATTGCATAGGAGTGTTGCAATAATAAAATAAGCTTCTTTGTTGCTCCATTGGCTTTAAAAAAGCATTGGACACAATACTATAACTAATCTCTGGAACATATTAGAAAAGCTAAAAGTTCCTTTTGAGTTGAGAGCTATTGTGATAAGGTTGTATGAGAATGTTATTTCCAAGTTTAAGAACACTAAGGGCTAGTTGGAGAAATTATTTGTAATATAGGAGTTAAGAAAGGGTGTCTCCTATCCTTTACCCTTTTTGGCATATACATCAACAAGTTAGAAGGTTGCTTGGAAGAAGCAAGATGTGTCAGCATGTCTCTAGCTGGAATAGTCATCATCCTTCTCCTTTATGTTGATGATATTGTTCTTATGGTGAGGAGTCCCCATGATCTCAACAAACAACAAAATATTTTCAAGGATCTTTGATATAGTGTGGGTATGGCTATTAACACTGACAAAACAAAGGTTATGATAATCAAATCCAAAAATATCTCTTGTGCTAATTTTATGTATGACAATATCATCTTGGAGGAAGTGACTTCACACAAATATCTCGGAATTGATCTTCATCACAATCTCAATTAGAACTATATCATTGAGAAAAGGATAAATGGATGGTGGAAATATTATTATGGAGTTGAATACGATTGTAAATCAGTAGACCTTTGGCTATGGGATTAGAAGAAACTCTTCTTTGAGACTCTTGTCATTCCATTATCTTATATGGTTGTGAAGTTTGGGGTTGCATCATCTCTAGAGAATTGTGGAGAAAGATAAGGTAAATCCAAAAGCGTTTTATACTTATAATCTTAAAATTAAAGGCAATACACCCTATCCTATCCTCATCATAGAAGTGAGTCTTTCCCCCATTGGGAGTGTTAGTCTCTAATTTTTTCTTGGTTTAGTGAGAAACCCTTATCCTAAACCCTTCTTACCCACACTTCATTTTTTGTTTCCAGTTGATTTCAATTTTTGTTTTTAGTATCTTATGGTTTGCATTACAATTTTTGGATAGTTTATTTAAGTTTGATTTTGAAAGACATGGTTTTAAAACGAGGTGTCACCTTATATGCCTGTTTGAATTTCAAACTTTCAAATTTTGCTAAGTCATTAATAGTGCTACGGGAATAAGGCTATTCCCGTAGCGCCAAAATAATCATGACTTGATACGCGCCTGCCATCCAGATTTTGTTATGATGACACGAATCATGGATTGAGAGTTCGCATGCATCCACGAAAGCTTGGAATCATTTACAAATTCAAACCGTTTTATAATCTGATTGTTGTGTACCCGCATAGGACTCATTTTAATCACCCAATTCTCAATGATCGTTATATTATACCTGTTCGATTTTGTTGAATTCGGGTGCAAGTATTCGCTCAAAGGAACGGTATACACTAACAGATTGCAGGTGGCAAATTTGGAACCCGAGGGCGCTAGTTACAGAATTGTGTTTTGATGGCACCAAAGAGGAGCAGACAGGTAGTCAGAATAGAACCAGAGGGTGTCGAACTTCTTGAAGCCTATCCTCAGATGGCTCAAAGGTTCAGAGACACTGGGTGGTTTGAATTCCTTACCACTTTTCAGGGTTATGATGAGCAGGTCTCCATGGAGTTCGCTCTGAATTTTGATGGTCACGAGGTGGAGATCGGTAAGATGTTGATGCTAGTGACAGAGCAGACTATTGCAAAGGCTTGCAGGTTGGTGGTTGGAGGAGAAAGATGGTGGAATAAAGAGCATGTGGTTACAGAGTTTGTAAACCAATTCCTGCTTCCAGATAAGCAAAATCTGAATTGGAAAAGGGGAATACCTCGTAGCTAGATTCGACCCGAATGGCACACAACTCTGATCGTGAACGACAGGTATATCACCTGCGAAGGTAGATTCTCACTGGTCTATATCTACCACATTAGGATACTAAGTCATTTAAATGGTGATTACCTTTTAAATCTCCCTTATTTTCTACTCAAAAGCTTGAAAAAGATGTCAAAGAGAGTGCAGTCACTCTCCACCAATGCTAAGAGAAGTCTGCTTCATCAAGTCCTAATTAAAACCTTAGTAATGTCTGCTTTGAGCGAATTACAAAAGCCCTGGAGCTGGCTCACGCAATCTTTAAACCCTAACACTCAGTCCAATAAGCAGAAGAAAGGCAAAGGGAGAAAGACCGTTACATAGAGTCGAGATATTTTCAATGAAACCCCTGTGAAAGAGGAGATGTCTAATATCAGGGTGACCAGGAGGAGCAGAAGTAAAATACCTAGGTGGGATCCAGAAATTGAAACGTTTTCTGAAGAAGATGTTAAAGGGGAAAATGATTTAGATAAAGATCTTGATACTCAAACTACAGTCAAGATTGAAACGCCATCAACCAGTAAAAGGGGTGCTGCAGTCAAAGGGAAAAGGGTTAAAGGTGTGTCAGTATCACAAAAACCTAGAAGGAATTATACTAGGGTCACCAACAAGTATAGACTGAAGTCAAAGGCCATGTGTAATCCATCAATCAAAGAAGAAAACGTCATAGTCATAGAATATGACTCTGAGAATGTTGAAGCAAGTACCAGGAAAAGGGCAAAAAGAACTTCATTGCCTAAGAAACCAGTCAACAAAGGAAAAAGAATGATTTCACCATCTACAGCACCTATAACGAGAGCTTCAACCAGATTAGCAAAAGCTAAAGAGATGGCTAAAGGTATCAGTGAAATCCCTGAGGATAAACAGGATTACTTTGAAGACTCATATCGCATGTCAGATGTGCCTGAAGCTATAGATTCAACAAGTTCTGATGAAGAACACAGCTTGGGATTAGTCTCAAAGTACCAAGTTAAAGCAAAAGAACCCAAAGTTGCTTTAAACCTGAATGAACCTGCACCTTTTGAAGAATGCTCAGGATTTAGAGTTAAAATCAGAACTGATAAAGAAAGGATCAAGGAATTTCAGAAAACAATAAGACAGTTAAAGAAAGAAAAGGCGCAGATAGAACAATGGAATGCTCGCAAGCAAGAAAGGATTCAAGGTTTTAAAAAGAAGAAGAATGAGCAAAGGGCATTGCTCAAAGAACTCAGGGAGATTAATTTCAAACTCTATTGGCACAATGTCGTGCTTACCACAAAGCTCAAACAGAAAAATGGTAAAGCTATTGTTGTGATTATATCCTAAAGGTAACATGGAAATTTGCTAAAATCATGATTTAAATGTTTTCCAGGAAATATGGCAAATCCTACTCATTTTTGGTCAGCGAGATGCTAAGACCTCGATCTGTTTGACAAAATCAAACTAATTCCTATTTTGTAGAGTCAAATGTAAACACTGGCAATATTTTGCAATATGAAGTTGTTGAGTTGTGATCTATTTTGGGATTGTAGAAGATCTTTTTGAGTGAACTACCTTAGCAGATAGATATTATTCGAATCTAGTCATTAAAGCTATACTAGATGATAGGATCTGGAAGTTTTATAGATAGTTTAAATAGACAGAGGAAAGACTAGGTGGAGGTCGAAAAATTGGAGATCCAAGGGACCTTTTTGTGAAGCTCATTGTAAAAGGCATTTATGTTCAATTTGACACTTAATAGCAAAGGCATGTGGATGGTTAGACCCTCTTTTTTCTACTCTGTTATTTCTTTATTCATGCTTGAATTCATTATTCAGATTGCAATGCTTTTTTATTCTTGACTATTAATTTATATAGTGAAAATTTTACTGTAGAGATAATTTTTCAAGTTTTGATATCAAGCTGATAGTCTTGTTTCTTTATGACATTTTGAGACGAGAATTCATGTGAAGTTGACAAATTGAAGACTTCATCCTCCTTTTTCTTAAATTGGTTCAATCCATCTATGTGTCTACCTATTATTCAACTAATGGGATATGCTATGTTCTGATCTTGATTTTCATGTCATGTTGTAACCTTGAGCCAGTTTTCAACCACCCTACAAAAAACCAAATCATAAAACCTAAAAAATACTTTGCAATAAATGAATGATGCCCTAGCTTTCCCTCTCATAGTCAAGTGCAACTTTAGGGACTAACATTTTTGGCGTCGTTGCCGGGGACGAAGAAACGAAGAGATCTTCCCTGGGGAAACGACAAGTTTACATTCAGATCTTGGTGGTGAACAAGATTTTGGACAATTATTTACGACTGTGATTATTCACCTGGCGACTCCTCTGTGGTAATTATGGCTCCTAAAAGAGAAGGTAAAGGACCTAAAACTCCTCTAAATTCTTCATCATCTAATAAGAGACCAATAACCAGGAAAAATCCATATCTTGAGTCTGTTGCAGCAGTTCCAGATCTTGAAAAGTTATTAAGAAAACCTAAAGTTATTTCCGGTCAGTCTTCAGTCTTAAAGGGAAAACTATCTTCAGAAAGTTCTCAAGGACAATCCTCTGAAATCATTAAAATCCAATTAGATGAAGATGTGAATCCTAAAAGTGAAATTAAACATGTTATTGAGTCTGATATAGTTTCATTCCCTTCAACTATTTCAGAATTAAATCTAGAACAATGGAAGTTACTTACTGAACTCATTAAATAGGAGTATCCATAATTTTTGCCTGTGACTGAAACTTTGAGAGGTCACAACACAGATATTAAGAGCAAACCAAAGACACCTTCTTTGTCTCTTGGATCTATCTCATCTGAGGATTTTAGATCACATTATTTTTCTTTTGAGAATCCTCTGTTTCTCAACCCATTAGTTGATCTTAGTCCAGAAGAGAAAGCCTTATCTGCTAAAGATCAAGACTCAGGGACAACACATATAAGTTGTAATACACAAGGGACGCCTTCTCCTTCAGCATTACCAATCTTACTCACTCCTAGAGATCCGAAAATAGCTAATATGGCTGCAGACAGAATGGACGAAATAGTTGCAGCAAGGTATGCTCCCTTGGTTCTTCCACAAGTCATGTATGCCTTTCCACCAAATGATTATATGAGATATTTGCCCAGATTCAATGGATATGGATCAGTTACTACTGAAGAGCATTTGAGTTTATTTTATAGTTTTGTAGATAATTTCAATGTAGAGCATGTTGATGTGTGGATGAGACTATTCGTACAAAGTCTAAATGGGGAAGCAAGAAAGTGGTTCAAGAGTTTGCCTCCTAATTCAATAGTTGATATCGTAGCCTTAGATGATGCCTTTCTTAAACACTGGGCAGACAAGAAGGACTTTTTATACTACATCACCGAATTCGGTGCTTTAAGGAGGAAACAAGGTGAATCAATACCCGATTTTACCAAAAGGTTCAACCAGATGTATGGTAAAATTCCAGAGGAGATAAAACCTTCAAATACATAAGCTAAAATCACTTTTTCCAATGCATTCGATGCCAAATTTTCCTTGTTTCTTAGGGAAAGAAGAACCACTACCCTCAACCTGATGCAAGATATTGTTGTCGAGGTAGAATCAAACATATTAGTAGCAGACAAATTGAAGTCTAGAAATGAAAGAGACAGGAAAAAGAAAAAGGAAGAATTGCCTTCATCTTCTAATTCAGCATCTGACTCTAAAATGGATGCTGAAAACTCTGACATCTGAAATGGCAAGGTTGAAGATAGAACAAAAACAACCCAATAGACCTGCACAGGAGGGCGGTTACAGAAATCCAAATCAGTTCAGGAGACCAAACAATGTACCTCAAATCTTACCAAGAGAAAGAAAAAACCAAGATGACCAAAAGGTGTTACCTCCTTTTCAGAATAATGCAGTAGATGAGGAGGAGGATGAGTATGATATAGAATAAGACCATGAAATTCATTTGAATGATTCTGAATCATCTCCTCTACATGTGACACAGCAGGATTACGAAGATGCTTTGATTGCAAATCAGTTTGAGGAAGGGGATGAAGATGAGATCGTCCAACAAGAACCTAAAAGGAAAAAATACAATCTCAGATATGGTTCGAATGCACCTAAAGTTGATACACCTGTTTCCACAAAGAAGGCCAGTACACCAGTTAAGACAGGAATTATCAAAGGTGTTCCCAAGATCCAAGTCGATCAACTATTGAAACAACCTGCCAAAGATAGTACTATTGACATAAAGGAACCGGATAGAAATGTTTCTGCTTTCAGTTTAGAACACAAAATCAACAAAATCAAGATTTTAGTGCCATCATTAGAACTCATGAAAACATACCCTTTCAGAAAGACCATCCTCAAGGCTCTACAGGCTCCATCTCATGTCACCTTTTCAGATACGGTTAATCTAGAGAATGAAAACCCTGCTATAACTATTGGACCTCACATTGAAGATAGAATTGATGCCTCTCCACCTTTTTACATTTCATTAAATATCCATGACAAGATATTGCACAATTGCTTAATGGATTATGGTGCCTCGCATAATGTAATGCCCAAAGTGGTGATGGAAGAATTAGGGTTGGACATTACTAGACCGTATCATGATCTATATTCTTTTGACTCCAAGAAATTCAAATGGATTGGAGTTATGAAAGATGTGGTTGTTACTCTTTCCCAATTGCCTATGAAAAGTGTGGTATTAGATGTTATCGTGGCCAACATACCACCAAAATTTGGAATGCTTCCTTCTAGATCTTGGGCTAAGAAGGTAGGTGGTACTTTACAGATGGACCTTAGCTATGCAACCATACATGTTTTTGGTGGGGAACAACAAAGATTATACAGAGAAGTTAGATTGGCTTATTTGGTAAGTGATCACAATAATCCCACTAATCATCATATATATGTTGTAAAAGATGATCTTGGTTCTTCTATTTTTCATATGAGTGAGGAAATGGCAGAAGTATCAGTTAGAAAGTCAACAACTGCAGTGGGAGATAGTCAAGACAATTTTGTTTGGAAAATGTATTTTGACGGAGCATGTTCTAAAGAAGGTTCTGGAGCTGGTATTGTCTTCATTTCCCCTACCAAGGAGGTTATCCCCATGTCATATAAACTTGAATTTGACACCACTAATAACATCAGTGAGTATGAAGCTTTGTTGTTAGGTTTGAAAGCTGCTAGAGATATGGGAGTAGATAAGCTGTATGTTTTTGGAGACTCAGAACTTATTATTCACCAGATCAAGAATATATACCAAACCAAACAGCAAAGGTTAAAACAATACAGAAATGAGGTCTGGGATTATGTGGATAATTTCTTTTCTGCACTTAATATTACTTTTGTGTATAGAAATTTGAATCAGCAGGCCGACTCTTTGGCACTAGCAGCTAGCAACTTTAAAACTCCAATGTTTCCTAATCTGAAATTCGAAGTTGAAGTCAGAAATAGACCTTCAATACCGGATAATATAAAACATTGGCAGGTTTTTAAAGATGATGAGGAAATTCAAAGATTTTTGAAAACTATTGAAGAGTTTTCTAACATTTCAATTGACCAAGATGACAAAGATGGAGAAGCAGAAATACATGCTGCAGAAGTCCTTCAAGATGCAATTGTTGGCCACAAAATCATTGAACTGAAGACAAACCATCTGCCCAAGGATTTGGTCCCACTAGAAAGGTTGTTTGATCATAATGATGTTTCCAGGAAGGTTGTTATCCAAATAGAAGAAACAGATGTAGTAGACTGTGACATTAGTCCGGATGCAAATCCTAGGTTGGTAAAAATATCTAGGAAACTGTCACAAAAACATAAAGAATCATATGTTGAATTAATGAAACATTATTCAAACATTTTTGCATGGTCTTATGAAGATCTAAAGGTGTTTGATACAGAGATTATCCAGCACAAAATTCCTCTGAAACCTGGATCAAAACCTGTTAAACAAAAGTTCGGGCAATTTAATCCTTTACTGTTACCTATAATAGAAAAGGAGATGAAAAGGTTGTTGGAAGCAAAAATCATAGTGCCACTGAGATACTCGGAATGGGTAGCCAACCTTGTACCTGTCAGAAAAAAGAACGGAGAGATAAGGCTCTGTGTAGACTTCAGGAATCTAAACAAGTGCTCTCTGAAAGACAATTATCCATTACCAAAAATGGATTATATCTTACAAAGAGTTGTGGGCACAAAGAGAATCTCTATGCTTGATGGATATTCAAGGTACAATCAAATATCAGTAATAGAAGACGACAAAAAGAAAACAACTTTTACCACTCCTTGGGGCACCTTTATGTACGAAAAGATGCCTTTCAGATTGATGAACGCAGGAGCTACATTTCAAAGGGCTATGGATATTGCTTTCATTGGGGAGAAAGACAAGTCTGTGGTTATTTACCTTGATGACATCACTATATTTTCAACATCCGATGAAGAACATTTACAGGACTTGAAGCAGACCTTTGAGAAATGCAGGAGGTACGACATATCACTTAATCCTAAAAAATCACATTTTTCCATGGAGGAAGGAAAGCTTCTAGGACACATTGTTTCACCTGAAGGTATTAAAATAGATCCGGAAAGAGTAAAGGCTATTCAACAAATCGACATTCCGAGAAATAAAAAGTCTATTCAGTCATTCATTGGTAAAATTAATTTTTTAAGGAGGTTTATACTTAACTTTGCAGAAATTGTCAAGTACATCACTGACATGTTGAAAAAGGATGCAGAAATTAAGTGGATACCAGAAGTGAGAGAATCCTTTGAAAGGATCAAACATGGTATCGTTCAGGCACCTATTCTAATTATCCCAGATTACTCCAAAGAATTCATGATTTTTTCATTTGCATCAGAGAATACCATAATTGTTGTTCTTCTACAGAGAAATGAGCAAGGATATGAGAAACATATCTCTTTCTTTAGCAAAACCCTCAGAGACTCTGAATTGAAGTATCATTTAATAGAAAAACAGGTCTATGCCTTGGTAAAGGCTTTAAAATCCTTCAGAGTATATGTTCTTCAATCTAAAATTACAGCTTATGTCCCAAGTAGTGCAGTCAAAGAAATATTGATTCAACCAGATTGTGAAGGAAAGCGAGGGAAATGGATAACCAAAATCCTGGAATACGATCTCGCCATAAAGCCTACTCAGCTGATAAAAGGACAAGGCCTCGCCAAATTAATGACAGAATCTAATTGCAAAGAAATTGGGTTATACCATCTTTCAAACATGACACAGGACTCTTCTGTCCAGATTGAAGAAATAAATTTACAGATAAACATCAAGTATGTTTCTTCAAAATGGTACAAAGATATCGTATTTTTTCTGCTGAATTTTCAATCTCCCCCAGAGTTGGATAAATCAAAATTCAAATCATTAAAGTTGAGAGCTGTAAAGTACTGTATTGTTGATCAGACCCTGTTTTGGAAGGACCCCAACAGTTTTTTGTTGAGGTGTGTGGACGAAAAGGAAGCTAAACAAATCTTTCATGATCTGCATCATGGTGTCTGCGGAGGCCATCATCATTGGAAGGCTACTGCCTTCAAGATTCTTAGAGTAGGCTATTACTGACTAGTTCTATTCTCAGATATTTTTTCTCAGGTCAAGGCATGCGAACCTTGTCAGAAATTTGTTGGAAAGCATAAACTTATATCCCTGTCTCTAAAACCAATCATTGCCCAAGGATCGTTTCAACAGTGGGGATTGGATTTCATCGGAGAGACTAATCTGTCATCCTCAAGACAACATAGATGGATTCTTACAGCCACAAATTATTTTACAAAGTGGATTGAAGCAATTCCGACTCGGAATACGACATACAAGGTAATCATGGAATTTCTAGAAGGGTATATTTTTTCTAGGTTTGGTTGTCCTAAAAAACTGGTCACTGATAATGCACAGGCTTTTAAATCGAATTCCATGATTGAATTCTGCAATAAGTATAGTATCAAATTGGTTCATTCTACCCCCTACTACCCCCAAGGGAACATATTGACAGAATCTTCCAATAAAACTCTGATAAAGATTATCAAAAAATTATTAACAAAAAATAAAAAATCATGGGATTCCAAGTTAAAGTTTTCCCTTTGGGCTGATCGTATCAGTAACAAGAAGTCTATTGGGACATCTCCTTTCCAGATGGTATATGGAACATAAGAAATTCTTCCAACTCAATTGGGCCTACCGGTTTTAAAGTTTCTGCAAGAAGAACTAGAGGAACCCAATGATGTCCAAAGAAGAATTTTTCAGATGATTGAAGTTCAGCAGGTCAAAGAACAGGTTAATCAGAAAGTTGTTGCTCATCAGAGCAAAATCAAGGCTACATTCGATAAGGGAACTAAGAAAGATGTTTTCAATGAAGGGGATTTGGTGTTAAGATGGGATGCCAGGAGAGAGGATAAAGCAAAACATGGAAAGTTCGATAACCTATGGTATGGTCCTTTCAGGGTAGCCAAGGTAATCAACAATAACACCTTTCTCTTGCATAATTTAGATAACACTGAAATTTTTGGGGGGCCAGTGAATGGGAGGTTCTTGAAGCACTATTTTCTCTAAGGGCTCATCAGGTTTCAGTTAGTACAGTAGCTTTTCCTTTCAATAAAGACTCCATATACCCAATGGACTTATGTTTTACAGCTATGATGAGAATAAAAGACTGATAGTTGCATGGGAATCAATAAATTAGAGATAAAGGAAAGGCATTAGTTTGCAGTTCTTGGAGTTTATTATCAAAACTCCATCCCCAGAAGGAGCCAATGTTAGTCTCTAATTTTGTCTTGGTTTAGTGAGAAACACTTATCCTAAACCCTTCTTACCCACACTTCATTTTCTGTTTCCAGTTGATTTCAATTTTATTTTTTAGTATCTTATGGTTTGCATTACAGTTTTTGGATAGTTTATTTAAGTTTGATTTTGAAAGACATGGTTTTAAAACGAGGTGTCACCTTATATGCATGTTTGAATTTCAAACTTTCAAATTTTGCTAAGTCATTAATAGCGCTACGGGAATAAGGCTATTCTCGTAGCGCCAAAATAATCATGACTTGATACGTGCCTGCCATCCAGATTTTGTTATGATGACACAAATCATGGATTGAGAGTTCACATGCATCCACGAAAGCTTGGAATCATTTACAAATTCAAACTGTTTCATAATTTGATTGTTGTGTACCCGCGCAGGACTCATTTTAATCACCCAATTCTCAATGATCGTTATATTATACCTGTTCGATTTTGTTGAATTCAAGTGCAGGTATTAGCTCAAAGGAATTGTATACACTAACAGATTGCAGGTGGCAAATTTGGAACCCGAGGGCGCTAGTTACAGAATTGTGTTTTGATGGCGCCAAAAAGGAGCGGACAGGTAGTCAAAATAGAACCAGAGGGTGTCGAACTTCTTGAAGCCTATCCTTAGATGGCTCAAAGGTTCAGAGACATTGGGTGTTTTGAATTCCTTACCACTTTTCAGGGTTATGATGATCAGGTCTCCATGGAGTTCGCTCTGAATTTTGATGGTCATGAGGTGGAGATCAGTAAGATTTTGATGCTAGTGATAGAGAAGACTATTGCAAAGGCTTGTAGTTTGGTGGTTGGAGGAGAAAGATGGTGGAAGAAAGAGCATGTGGTTACAGAGTTTGTAAACCAATTCCTGCTTCCAGATAAGCAAAATCCGAATTGGAAAAGGGGAATACCTCGTAGTTGGATTTGACCCGAATGGCACACAGCTCTGATCGTGATCCACAGGTATATCACCTGCGAAGGTAGATTCTCACTGGTCTATATGTACCACATTAGGATACTAATGCATTTAAATGGTGATTACCCTTTAAATCTCCCTTATTTTCTACTCAAAAGCTTGACAAAGATGTCAAAGAGAGTGCAGTCACTCTCCACCAATGCTAAGAGCAGTATGTTTCATCAAGTCCTAATTAAAACCTTAGTAATGTCTGCTTTGAACGAATTACAGAAGCCCTGGAGCTGGCTCACGCAATCTTTAAACCCTAACACTCAGTCCAATAAGCAGAAGAAAGGAAGAGGGAGAAAGACCATTACACAGAGCCGAGATATTTTCAATGAAACCCCTATGAAAGAGGAGATGTCTGATATCGGGATGACCAGGAGGAGCAGAAGTAAAAGACCTAGGTGGGATCCAGAAATTGAAATGTTTTATGAAGAAGATGTTAAAGGGGAAAATGATTCAGATAAAGATCTTGATACTCAAACTACAGTCAAGCTTGAAACACCATCAACCAGTAAAAGGGGTGTTGCAGTCAAAGAGAAAAGGGTTAAAGGTGTGTCTATATCACAAAAACCTAGAAGGAATTCTACTAGGGTCACCAACAAGTATAGACTGAAGTCAAAGGCCATGTTTAATCCATCAATCAAAGAAGAAAACATCATAGTCATAGAAGATGACTCTGAGAATGCTGAAGCAAGTACCAGGAAAAGGGAAAAAAGAACTTCATTGCCTAAGAAATCAATCAACAAAGGAAAAAGAATGATTTCACCATCTACAGGACCTGTAATGAGAGCTTCAACCAGATTAGCAAAAGCTAAAGAGATGGCTAAAGGTATCAGTGAAATCCCTAAGGATAAACATGATTACTTTGAAGACTCAGATCGCATATCAGATGTGCCTGAAGCTATAGATTCAACAAGTTTTGATGAAGAACACAGCTCGAGATTAGTCTCAAAGTACCAAGTTAAAGAAAAAGAACCCAAAGTTGCCTTAAACCTGAATGAACCTGCACCTTTTGAAGAATGCTCAGGATTCAGAGTTAAAATCGGAACTGATAAAGAAAGGATCAAGGAATTTCAGAAAACAATAAGACAGTTAAAGAAAGAAAAGGCGTAGATAGAACACTGGAATGCTCGCCAGCAAGAAAGGATTCAAGGTTTTAAAAAGAAGAAGAAAGAGCAAAGGGCATTGCTCAAAGAACTCAGGGAGATTAATTTCAGACTCTATTGGCACAATGTCGTGCTTACCACAAAGCTTAAACAGAAAAATGCTAAAGCTACTGCTGTGATTATATCCTAAAGGTAACATGGAAATTTTCTACAATCATGATTTAAATGTTTTCCAGGAAATATGGCAAAGCCTACTCGTTTTTGGTCAACGAGATGCTAAGACCTCGATTTGCTTGACAAAATCAAACTAATTCCTATTTTGTAGAGTCAAATGTAAACGTTGGCAATATTTTGCAATATCAAGTTGTTGAGTTGTGATCTATTTTGGGATTGTAGAAGCTCTTTTTGAGTGAACTATCTTAGCAGATAGATACTATTCAAATCTAGTCATTAAAGCTATACTAGATGATAGGATCTGGAAGTTTTATAGATAGTTTAAATAGACAGAGGAAAGACTATGTGGAGGTCGAAAAATTGGAGATCCAAGGGACATTTTTGTGAAGCTCATTGTAAAAGGAATTTATGTTCAACTTGACACTTAATAGCAAAGGCATATGGATGGTTAGACCCTCTTTTTTCTACTCTGTTATTTCTTTATTCATGCTTGAATTCATTATCCAGATTGCAATGCTTTTTTATTCTTGATTGTTAATTTATACAGTGAAAATTTTACTGTAGAGATAATTTTTCAAGCTTTGATATCAAGCTAATAGTCTTGTTTCTTTATGACATTTTGAGACGAGAATTCATGTGAAGTTGACAAATTGAAGACTTCATCCTCCTTTTTCTTAAATTGGTTTAATCCATCTATGTGTCTACCTATTATTCAGCCAATGGGATATGCTATGTTATGATCTTGATTTTCATGTCATGTTGTAACCTTGAGCTAGTTTTCAACCACCCTACAAAAAACCAAATCATAAAACCTTAAAAAATACTTTGCAATAAACGAATGATGCCATAGCTTGCCCTCTCACAGTCAAGTGCAACTTTAGGGACTAACAGGGAGCATGGCTATGACTAGGTACTTAATGTACGAGAACAAGATAAACAACATGGAAGACAATAGGCTCCCTAACGTTGCTTCAAAATCTAATCAAAACCACCTACATCTCAAGTGGCATTAGCACAAATATGCCAAGTCTTGGTTAAATCATTGGGGTATCGAGGAAGAGGTCACTCTGCAAAGTAATGCTAATATTAAAAATATTATTACACCTAAATTCAAGGAGAAATTGTGGTGTGATACAAAATTAGAGGATAACAAAAAGTTAAGATTTTATAAGGAGGTGATCAGCCCTAATCTAGAAGATCAAAAGTATCTTTCTAGTTTAACTAATGTAAAGAAGAACATCAACATTGCTAAAATAAGAACCTATCACTAGCTTCATAGTGAAACAAGGCATTGGACGGTTCCTAAAACGTCGCGGGTCAAAATAATTTGTCACTTTTGTGACAATAATAGAGTTGAAGATAGAAAACACTTTATTTTAGAATGTCCTATGTACAACCACATTATATCTCAATTTCAAAATATTTGTTACAACACCAACCTTCCTAACCTTTCAACTCATCAAAAATATGGCGATATAGGAACGCTTATCTTAAAGCTTTTTGAGCACATAAATACAATTCTAAAGTAATCCAAGTAATTCCTTACCCTTTATAAGCTCTAATAAACCAATGTCAACTCAGTGTGCATTAATCATCATCATCACCAATGTTAATCTCAATAAACTTTAATAATCATCATCATCATCTTCCAAAAATACATTATTAAAAAAAATACATGAAATTTATACATTTATTAAATAATCATAAATATCTTTAATAAATATTTTTATATATTTTCTTATTAATAAAAAAATATATATAAACTTATAACTTTATTTAATATAGTAGTTATAAATAGATGGCTTCCATCATATATTTCCTTATAGCGGTTAGGTAACGAATGAAATATGTCAACCATGACCTCCATCTTAACCCACTTGATAAATCAAAAAACAATATTAAACTAAAAAGTCAACCCTCTCTATATCAAAAAGCTTTTCAATGATTACAAACCTCCACCTTTGTTTAATGAAAAATAATATTAAAAATATGTTATTTAATGTAATGTAAAATAATATTAAAAATAAAATTGCCCACTAAATATTTGACCCAACTTGGGTGCCATAGACTTTAATAATTTATTATTATATTGATATCCACTTTAAATCTCATCACCCCACGTGTGAATATCACGTGAAAAAGAAAAACAATGTATAGTTGGAAATGTATTTTAAGAATTTCCGGGGAGTTGTTTATGTTCAACGCTATGAGTAATGTCTTTTTTATGATAATTTATTTTTGGAATAAATTAACTGTGCAGTAAATAATTTTTTTGTCTTCGTGTGTGTATTTTTTGTGTTTATTTTTTAATATAAATTTTGTGTGTATTTTTTTTTGTTTATTTTTTAATATAAATTTTGTGGAATTGTTGATGGAATTTTAGAATTATAAGTTTAGATAAACAAAATTGTCATATAAAATTAATTTAAATATAAATGGTGATTTAGAAATACACTTATATTATAATTCAAAATTTGTGAAATTACAATTTTTCAACCTTAAAATTATAATTTTTCATCATTAAATTTAGTGAAATTATAAAATAATAGAGATGGTTTGTTACAAGATTATACTATGGTAATAAATGTATTTTATTAAGAAGAAACTATCATTCCATTGAGCAATTGGAAGTAGGCTTTTTACAAGTCTCTTCCATGAAGGTGGGTAGATTCTTGCTATTAGGGTTAAGTGTATGCTTTGGGAAAATATGTTCATTGAGGGAATTAAACTTTAATGAGGATAATAACAACATTCACTTTTACTAGTTATGGAAACTTCTATTGACATATTTTAAGAATTTGAATTTGAACAATTTTAAATATTATTTGTTTTAAGAAAAGGAAGGTGCTTTAGAACCTAGATGGGAGGGGTATTGGTTGTCCCTAATAAAATAAAATGAGAAAGAATCTAAAAAAAACTAACATAGATCCATCTTAATTTCTAAGCTTTTAAATATCAAAAAGTTTGCACATATTTTTTTTTTAAATCCATTTCAACATTTAATAAATATGTAGTTAAGATTGATTTATGTTAATATTAATGCAATAAATATATCAAGAACCCCCATTGACATATCTTAAGAATTTGAACAACTCTAAAGTCTTGCTTAAATACTACTTGTATAAAAAAAATATGTGCTTTGCAATCTATGTGGGAGAGATACCGATATAATGCATGTGAACCTTAATAAAATAAAATGAGAAAAATTCGATGTTTGGTGTTTAAGAAAGAACTGGCAAAAAAAACAAAAGTAACATAAATCCATATGAGGGTGGGGGTGGGGAAATATTAGATAACATGTAATAATATGAGGGTGGGGGTGGGGAAAATATTAGATAATATGTAACCTCATATACATATTATCTAATATTTTCTCCACCCTCACCCTCACCCTTATATATATATTATCTAATATTTTCCCCACCCCCAGCCCCAACCCCACCCTCATATATCATCTTAATCTCAAAGCTTTTAAACATTGAAAAGTTTATGTTCAACCCTATGAGTAATGTCTTTTTTATAATAATTTATTTTTGGAATAAATTAACTGGGTAGTAAATAATTTTTGAGAGACTGTGTGTGTTTTTAAATATAAATTTAGTGGGATTTTTTATGGAATTTTGGAATTATAAGTTTAGATAAATAAAATTGTTATATGAAATTATTTTAAATATAAATGGTGATTTAGAAATCCATTTATAGTATAAAAATTTGTGAAATTACAATTTTTCAACCTCAAAATGATAATTTTTCATCATTAGATTTCGTGAAATTATAAAATAAAGGGGATTGTTTGTTACAAGATTATACTCATTTATTGTATGGTAATAAATGTGTTTTATTAAGAAGAAACTATCATTCTATTAAGCAATTGGAAGTAGGCCTTTCACAAGTCTCTATCATGAAGGTGGGTAGATTTTTGCTATTAGAGCTAAGTGCATGCTTTGGAAAAATATGTCAATTGAGGGAATCAAACTTTAATGAGGATAATAACAACACTCACTTTTACTAGTCATGGAAGCTCCCATTGACATATTTTAAGAATTTGAATTTGAACAACTCTAAGTCTCGTTTAAATATTATTTGTTTTAAGAACAAGAAGGTGCTTTAGAACCTAGATGGGAGGGGTATTGGTTGTCCCTAGTAAAATAAAATGAGAAAGAATCGACAAAAAAAACTAATGTAGATCCATCTTAATCGCTAAGCTTTTAAATATCGAAAAATTTGCACATGCTTTTTTAAAAATCCCTTTCAACATTTAATAAATATGGGATATTTAATAAATATGTAGTTAAGATTGATTTATGTTAATATTAATACAGTAGATATGTGAAAAATTAAACTTTAATGAGGATAATAACAACTCCCATTTTTCCTAGCCATACATGTTAATGTTTATGCCATTATTATAGTTCTTTGCATTTCATAAGATAAGAGCATAATAAGAACAAGATCACTGAGAAATACACATTCACAAGAGACACAACATTTATCCTGGGAAACCCTCTAGGGGAAGAAAACCCAGCA
>ML795840.1:395689-415917 GCA_009831015.1 Picea engelmannii
GGTGGGAGAGATATCAGTATAATGCATGTGGTCCCTAATAAAATAATACGAGTAAAATTTGATGTTCGATGTTTAACAAAGAAACGACAAAAAATCAGAACTAACATAGATCCATCTTAATCTCAAAGCTTTTAAACATTGAAAAGTTTGCAAGTACTTTTTTTAAAATCCCTTTCAACATTTACTAAATACAGGGTATTTAATAAATATGAAGTTAAGATGGATTTATGTTAATATTAATATAATCGATATATCAAGAATCAAACTTCAATGAGGATAATAACAACCCCCATTTTTACTAGCCATGCAAGCCCTCATTGACATATCTTAATAATTTGAATTTGAATGACTCTAAAGTCTCACTTAAATACTACTTGTATTTAGAAAAGCAAGTGCTTTACAACCTAGGCAAGAGAGATGTTGATATGATGCATGTGGTCCCTAATAAAATAAAATGAGAAAAAATTGATGTTCGATGTTAAAGAAAGAGAACTAACAAAAAAACAAAAATAACATAGATCCATCTTTATCTCAAAAGATTTTAAACATTGAAACAACGTTTGCAAGTGTTTTTTTTAAAATCTCTTTCAACATTTAATAAATATGGGGTGTTTAATAAATATGAAGTTAAGATAGATTTATGTTAATATTAATACAATCTATATATCAAGAATAAGATGCATCCATATTATTTCTTTATTAAAATTCATTAAATGGAGTTTCTAAATTGAAATAAATTACTCTATAGTTAGTTGGTAAGGATTTGTTCTTGCCAAGAGGAGGTGCAAAATTTACATCTCTCCCTATTAAAATAGATATGTAAAGTGTTAAAGAAGAATTAGGGTTCCTAAGAGAAATTACTCTATAGTTAGTTGGTAAGGATTTGTTCTTTTTTTTTTCCAACACAAAATTACTCATTATATTGATATATAATTTGTTCTCTTGACAAAGTATACAAATATTGCTCAACACAGCTCTAGTCCATAGACCATGCTCTAAAAACATATTCTACCATGACCCAACAAAACCAGAGAGTCATCAGAGATGAAAACCAACATGTAGGCTGCAAAAAGAGATTAGAAAAAAACCCAATAGTTGCTCACCCCCAAAGGACCTCAAAGTGTTAACCAAACACTGCACGCCCCCAAAGGACCTTAAAGTGTTTACCAAAACACCACACGCCCCCAATGAAGACCTCAAATCTCTTGCCCAAACCTTTTCTTTCCAAGGAGAGAGGACAAAAGAGGGCGGAAAAAACTGCAAACCCATCCAAGAGGGCACATACCCATCACCCACAATGAATGTAAGCAAATCTGTAGAAACAAACCTCCTCCTCCGTAACATGGTCACCAACACGCATCTGGAAAGGTGAGCACGAAGAGAGATAGCAGAACGACATCGAGGATTAGCCGTAGAGCCCTCTGGAAAGGTGCGCACGAAGAGAGATAGAAGAACAAAGTCGAGGATTAGCCGCAGAGCCCTCTGGTGTCGTCGACCATCTTGCGGCCCCGCTCACCCTAAAGAAGCACGCGCCTGAGCCATAGATCCCTCTGAAGCTGTCGACCACCTTGCAGCCCCACTCACCCTTGAAGAAGCTCACGCCCAGCCCTGCTCCCTTGAAGATGCTCACGCCCGAGTTCTCACTCGTCCTTCTCCCTGGAGTTTTTTCTGGGATGCGGCTAGCGAAACCCTAGCCACAGAGCCCCTCCTTCAAGAGTGCTCGTAGTGGTAATTGATAAGGATTTGTTCTTGCAAAGAGGAGGTGCAAAATTTACATCTCTCTGATCCAGATTTTATGAGCAGAACGAAATGAATACAAATTATTAAAATATGCTTAACACAGAATAACAAAGATACAGTAAAACTGGTTTTCTATTCAATAACGAAATAAGTTGAAACTGCAAAATGCAGCGGAAAACAAGCTTGCTGGAATGGTGGCGGCTTATCTCTGAGAAGAGATGTGACAATTGCGCTCATTCACAGGAAGATGATTACAATGAGGCTCTGAAGGCCTTTTTACAATAAACAGAAATGTCAAAAACCCTAGACGTCCAAAAACCTAACCCTAGGAGATGAAGAGCCAAAAGTCATGTGGGCCCCGTTTGGGTAAGTCAGTACATCAACTTCCCAGGGTCGTAACTTTTGCATACGATATTCGTTTTAGGCACACGATATTCCGTTGGAAAGGTATCGTCGAGGATATTCATTTTGGGGGATCAATCATGCTTTCAGCTATCATTGAGAAGCTCGATCTCGAAAAAAACTTCAAAAAACTTCATTTAGGCCCTCAAAATGGCCCCAGAAGTTAAAACTGCTAAAATTAGTAAATTGCCAAAATTACCAAAAAAATGTTTTGAGTGAGTTGAAAAAGGTGAGTGGCCACCAATATCCACGTGGATCACTCTCCCTATTAAAATAAATAGTATAAAGTGTTAAAAAGGAATTAGAGTTCATAACCCTTCATACATCAATAAAAAGATAGTTAATTTTTTATTTTGAAAAAATAATGAGTGCCATCCTTTTGAATGAAATTGAATAATTTTGATTCAAATTTAAACACAAATTTGTGCATTGTAAATGTCTTTTAACAAGATTTTATTATTATTATGATCATGCATTTTTCTCATTTTGAAAGTATTATAATAAAATATAGCCGACTTTCAATATTCAAAAGAATTTCTTCAACTCCTCAAATGTCAATGGTGGGGTGTCTACTATGTTAAAGTTGTTTATGGCAGTTGATTCCCAATATATGAAACAATTCACTTGCAAGAGTAAGATAGCGTACAAAGGGAAAAATTTGTGTTTAACGAATTTAAACCTTAGTAAAAAGGTATGAAACACCTTTGCTTTACCATTAAGCCAAGTCTTCATTGACAATATTGAAACCAATAAAAGAATTAAACTAAACTTTTGTTGTCATGTCACTATGGCATTAAAATAAGGTATATATACTATCAAGTGGACGGATGTCACTAGTTAAATATAGATCTTGTAGTGTGCATTCAATGCAATGGAAATTGCCCCATGAGCAAAAAGCCTTTGCCATATCAAAAGGTTTTTCCTTAGTGATTGATTTTGGGTTGTTTTTCTTTTGGCAAGTGACTTCAATATTTTAGAGTTTCTTAGTGCAAATGTTTTTTTTTTTTTTAATAAAATTTTTGAATGTTAAATTTAAATTTTGAATGTTAAATATTTGTTTTGGTTTTGTAAGTTTGTTAGGTTAATATAAAAATGGATCTATAATCTTTTGCAACAAACTCATCCTTCCACCATTTTTCATAACTTTGCCTTCCTAACTATAATAAACTCACTTAGGTAACTTTGCCTTCCTCAACTATAATAAACTCACTTAGGTCATTGAATTTTTATATAACATCAAAATCAAAATTAAAATAGAAATATTATATCCTATATAATAGGAAATGAATGTTTCTTCCAAAATGTTCAGTTTAGCAGGTCACCCTTGGCATTGGATTGACCATGATGTGTGCAACCACACAAGCATTGTCATGGTGCATGGAAGAGTGATAAAAACTTAGTGTGATGGATGTTAACATGATGTTCACCATCAAAATTTTAGGTTTAGGTTGGTAGAGAAATACAACCAACCTCATGATGTTATGTCCAACTTCAACCGTGGGAAGTGGGGCCTTACAAATCCAAGGAAAAACATTATAATGGCATATGGAGTTGGGAGAATATGAGAATCATTATGATTGTACATCATTTCATTTTGGTTATGGGAATCATAATGATTGCAGATCATTTCGGGTTATAATAGTTAAAGATTTTTTATTTAAATATATGTATTAATTATCATGTAGTGTGAATCTTGTTTTATAAAAAGTTTATTTTTATTTTTTTAAGTTTTGTTTTATATAATAAAAATATTTTATTTAAATATGTTGATTTAAATTATATAAAGAATGCAAGATACTCCACTTGTGTATTTGAATTTTTATATTTTTATAGTATTTTATTAAGTTTTAGGATATGTTTTGATTAAAATTTTGTCAGAAATTTATAAAATTGTAGATTTTATTGGTTGAAATTGTGATTTTATCAAAGTAATTGTGATACAGCTTGAGTGGGCTTAATGGTTAAGAACATGTGTTTCCTCTTAAGAGGTCATAGGTTCAAATCCAGAGGGGGGTAGGGTATGTATACCTTCGTAGACTTTACCAGTCAAATCGCTAGGTGGAGGGGGGTCCCTTGTCCCACAAACAAGGGGGTCTCATACACCAATTTGGTGTGTCAAAAACTTAAAAAGTTAAAAATTTAAAATGTTTAAATTAGGCAAATTTGAGGAGAGGTATAAATGTAATGATTTCCAAGTGGAGTGGGCTAACTCGGAGCAATCTTCCTTCCGGACATGTTTTCTGACCATGTTTTCTGACCATGCAGTGTTAAATTTTCAGTCTATCTAGAACTCTGATCGATTTTCTTGGTTTAAAATGGGGCAAAACCCCTAAAATAAGGTTTTGAAATGCATGGAACTTTGATCCATACCAAACTCAAACTACCCCTGAAAATCTGACCGGATCCAGGTCCATTTTTTTGCCTTAAAAAAAAAGAAGATTACTCTCCATTTAACTTACTCCTTTCAAATAGTTGTTGATGAATGGTTAACCACTCTATTCTATTTACAAATGTAAATCACATTTTATAAAAGTTAAACTACAAATAAATGTTGGAAAGGTCAATGCATAAAACTCACCACAAATAAACACTCACAGTAAATGCAGTAAATGCTATGCATAAAACTCACCGCAAAGGGACTACTTATAGTGAGATTATATGCCACGTCAACGTCCACGGTGTATCTCCTAGTTCTTTCCTTAACCGTCACTCTTCCTCCCAACTAACCTACCCACCGCAGGGAGTCTCCTACCGACAATGCGGACGTGTATAAAAAAGGCGCGGGTCCCACCACGGGAGAGCGAGGCCCGGGCCCCGGTGGTAAGTTAGTTGCCTCCTTTGCACAGCATAAGTTCCCTCTTGAGAACCGGCAATGTCAGTGTCCACCAAAGACACCTACGAATTAATATCTCGCCGCTCGCTTTCCCACCGGCTCCCGTCGCGGGAACAATGACGTGACCGGCCAGTAGCCGTCAGAAACGTAACATAAGGCGCACGGATTCCCGTTAAGTGAAAAATACAGCGCCGGGAATCCCGTTAAGAGATCTCTCCGGCGGTCGGCGGGCCCCACAGGTAAGAAAGCCGTCGGGCCCGACACGGCACGTCGGCACCGGCGGCGAAACCTCGGGGGTCACGGCTCACGGTAGAGCAAATAACTGCGGAGCTGAGCACGTGGTCACATGGGAGTGGCGAGGGCTTGTGTCCTCCAGGATTCTCGGATGAATCTGCCGTGCAATGTGCATGCAAATTTCAAAATCGACTAGTAGTCTACGAAAACGGCTGTTTTTAGTTTTTAATGATTTTGGGGCTTTACTGCCCGGAGTCTCGTGACGGGAAAGCTGGAAAATGCTGTTGTTTCTCAGTTTTTTTGACGTATTGTAGCCCCTACCCCTCGTGGAGTCGTCCCTGAGACCTCTAGATTTACTTCATTAATTCGTCCTTCAGAGTTGTTCGGAGAAAAGCTGCCTGGTGGTGCTCATGGCGGCGCCGAGATCGCTTCACAAGGCCGGTGATTGCTGATTTTAGGAGCGCGGTTGTTAAAGGTAAGTCGATTCGGGAATTTTGACGCATTTTTGGCTGTGCTTTTTTGTGTTGGGTTGCTGGATTTAGAGGCATTTTTGGGCTCTCTGAGATTGCGTTGGTTTCAAGCATTCGTGTCTGCGATGGCTTTTTGGGTGTTTTTTTTGTCTATGATTGTTTGTATTGGCGGGGATTCGTGGATGGGTGGGGGTGTTGGGTGTTGATGAGCTTCGGTTAGTTGAATTGGGTTTTGCCTTAAACGATCTGGGTTTCTTCTGGTTTTTTGTTTGGTGAAGCCGGTTTTTGGGGGTTTTGAGGGAACTGAATGAATAAGCTGGTTAAAGTTCGTTCGTTTTCTGAATCCAACGGTCCCATTGTGCTATCCAACCTGTGGGAAGGATTAACCGGCGTTGGACGCCGTTGGATTGAGCTGAAGTCAAACGAGGTTTAGGTTAGGTTTGCCCCAGATGGGGAACTTGTGCTTTGTAGGCATGGGTTCATTCGGGGGACCTTGTTTAACGAGCTCTCTGCTTCTGTCAGGCAAGCACCTCTCGTTTATGGCGATTGTGAAGAGCGCTGGTGGGCAGCCCATGATTTCTGCGATGCCCAAGGGCTCCTTCAGAAACAGTACAGGGTCGTTGACGAGCAGTAACGATACAATATTGGGTTCTGAGCAGACCGGTAACCTGCAGGATAGGTATGAGCTGGGGGATGAATTGGGGTTGGGACAATTTGGTAAGATCAGGTATTGTACAGACAAAGTGACTGGGGAGGTTCTGGCGTGCAAATCCATTGCAAAGGACAGATTGGTGACATCTGAGGATGTTCGGAGTGTGAAATTGGAGATCGAGATCATGACCAGCCTGTCTGGGCACCCTAATGTTGTGGCCCTGAAGGCAGTCTTTGAGGAGGAGGAGTATGTGCATTTGGTTATGGAGCTATGTGCTGGTGGGGAGCTTTTTGACCAGTTGCAGAAACAGGGGAGATATTCTGAGCCCGATGCTGCAAGGTTGTTCAAGCATCTCATGGAAGTGGTGAAATATTGTCATGATAATGGGGTTGTGCACAGGGATCTGAAGCCAGAAAATATTCTTCTTGCAACAAAGTCTCCTTCGTCGCCCATCAAGCTTGCTGACTTTGGATTGGCCACCTACTTTACACCAGGTATGCATTGAGGCATTCGATCTGATATTTGAAAGAAGGCTTATAGGAGCAGAATTCTTGTTGTACCATTTGCTTCAATTATTTTAGATTTATGTAGGTCTGTATGTAACTTTGGTTTTCTACCTAATAGAATGATGTTTTATCCCAAGTGTGCTATATTTATATAGTCTTGTTCTGCAGCATTTCATTTGTTCGAGTTTGAATTGTTAATAATATTTTAGCTTCATGCCTAATTCTTCTCCATTTGAAACAGGGCAGAAACTCAATGGAACTGTAGGCAGCCCCTTCTATATAGCTCCAGAGGTTTTGTCTGGAGGATACAATCAAGCAGCAGATGTCTGGAGTGCTGGTGTAATTCTTTATATTCTTCTCAGTGGGATTCCGCCCTTTTGGGGTAAGACCAAATCTAAGATTTTTGATGCAGTAAGAGAAGCCAAGCTGCAGTTTCCAAAGGATCCTTGGAGCAGTATATCTTCTTCTGCCAAGGATTTGATCTCCAGAATGCTATGCACAGATCCAAAGAAGAGGCTTACCTCTGTGGAAGTGCTAGGTAAATTGGATATTACGTGAAATCCATGTGTATTTTTCTAAATTTGTCTAGCCCCTGCTTGTTGAATGAGATGCCAGATTCCAGAGATTCCTTATAAATTGGACTTAGTATTGGTTTGATATTGCAGAGCATTCTTGGATCACTGCTCAAGTAGAATTATCGGTGCATAGCAGAAATGGGGTTAAAGGGAAACAGGGGATCACCTGTAACTCTTTGAGGTCAGGGGAACCGAAGACGATGGCTTCATTCAGCTCAGCATTTGATTGCAACAGCAAAACAGATATTCTGTCATCTTTCTCAGGCAAAGCATCTTTTTCTGGATTCATAGTGAGCGACAAGGGATGCCAAGTGTTGGGAAGCTTTGCTTTTCAGAGTCATCCCAAAGTAAACGGGTCAGAATATTCATCAGCAATCCAACACACATTGAGCTTTGCCTTTGCAAATGTTGATGGTGCATTTAACTCGGAACATTCTGTATCTTTCTCTGACAATAAAATGCAGCATCAGCTTTCTCAAAGAGGTAAAAATGTTTCTTGTGATGCTTATATTGATCCCTTCACTGCATTTCAAATTATTTGTTTTTATGCTCATGATCTAATGGAGTAGTTTTTATCTTTACCTGCAGGGTCAAGTTTTGGACATCTCTTTGCAGCGGCAGTCTCTAACAGTATAAAGAGTGTATCTCAGTATGTGATGTCAGTTGAAGAGGGTGGAGGTCAGACACAAAAGGCAGAAACTTCCAGATACCTTATTGCACACAAAGAGAATCATACAATAGGCTTGGGGGAACTTGAACAGCTGGATCTCAAGGTTTCAGAATCCATAATACGATGGGCTTCGTGTACTCGGTTGTCTGGTGCCACTTCATTTCAATCTCCATTAGTGTGTTGACAGCTTCTGCGAACATCATCAGTGTACCATTGGAAACCAAAAGCATAGCTTCAAAAACCTAATGATTATCTTATCTTTTGAAGGGCTGTTTGATGGAGTTTTTAACCAGACTCTTGGCAGTCTGTTACTCCCAAGATTTATTGCACGTGATATATTGATGAACTGATTTGTACTTTTATGGGTTGTATACTACACAGTGGTATAGTAAAGTTCAATGGGTGTCTCGTGGAGATCCCTACTTTTGATAGAGTAAAAATGCTTATTCTTATGAGTGGATAATATAATAAAGTAACGAGCATGTCTATATATTTTTATGTACACTATAATTCAAGAATGAGATGTGAGATCTCAATTGTCTGCATTCAGGTTGTATAGATTGAGCAAGTTAGATTTCTTTTCCAAATTACATGCAGAAAACAGAATTGAATGACTACTCTTTTGTTTGAAATAATTCTGTCTTCTCAACGGTTTCATGTTGCTTTTTATTTGCATGAACAAGTCTTTATGCAGCACTGGTTGTCCTGCATGTAGGATGGCTAATTTTAGATTTTTAAGTTGGTGAAGTTCAATGTTCAAACATAACTCAATGCTTGTTATGCATCTCTGTTCTCACCGTGACCTAAAATGATGAACTGTTGATGAATGGATTTTTTTCTTTCTGTGATTAGATGTATCCTTTCACTTAAGATATATTACTGCTACTTTGTGCATGTGCCATTCAAAACTATAAAAATTGCAAGAACCATTGTGATATATTACGAGTGCTACTTTGTGTGCGTGCATTCACAAGTATAAAAATTGCAAGAATCATTAACTGATAAACATAGCATAAGGATAGTACGAAGGTATGCCAAACTGAAATAACTTGATTCCAGCGGTCAGGTCATTAGATGCATGTCCATTTGAACCATCCTTGTAAGTTTGCATGTTAGGGATGCCCTGCATTTCTGCAGACGATATAGTTGGGCAAACTATGCTGGTTCAGGACAATACTTTCAAGCAGGGTTCGAATTTCAAAATGAGACAGCCTATCAAATTTGACGGTTTAGGTGATTCCGTTGCCCGTTTTCAAAGTTTTAATAAAATATGTTGACGGTCTTTGAGAAGTTTTAATTGTATTTGACTGTCAAATTGTCTCTCAGTGACGGCAATTTATCCATCAAATTCCAGCCCTGCTTTCAAGTGATTATAGTTTCATTTCCATGATACGATTTGTTGAGCATCATTTGCGTTAGTTGTTATCTAAACTTTCTATACTTTGACATTTTTGGCTGGAATCAGACAATATAAATTTGGGTGAAATCTCAATTTTCTGGGTGAAATCTCAATTTTCTGTTTAAATTGTATTTATAAATGCATAAATAGATTCAGCATACTGAAAAACCTTTGGAACAGTTGGATTATACAGACTTAACCACTCAAATGTGCAAATCCAACAAAAAAAAATTAAATAAATAATATTCCAAAATAAAAATAAAAACTTAAAACGTTTAAACTAAGAATTTGCGATACAATACAAATTTTTTTTTTTCCGAGTTACGAGAGGGCACTGACCAGCCAGCATTGTACTTATTAGTGATTCTAAGCTGTAAATAAATATTATATTTCGCATTTACTTGCCTTCCCTTGACTTCACATTTACTTGTCTTTCCTTAACTTCAGCTGAAAGAAAAATGACAAAACTCCACGTGTTACCGTGAATGTCTTAAAAAGTGGTTGGATGGTGTTGAATATTGTTGAACGTGGAATTTCACATTGGTGCCTTTGTGGTCAGCAGATTTTTTTCCCACCGTGATGTTCCTTTCGGGATTTTCCTTCCTTGTAAGTCATATGTCAATCCATTTTTATAAGTGAAATATAATAAGATAGAGTAGTTGGAAAGGTGATGATATTATTTTGTTATTAAAAAATTTAGAAATATTAAGATAGAGTAGTTGGAAAGGTGATGATATTATTTTGTTATTAAAAATTTTTAGAAATATTGAAGATGTGAAATGTAATAGGATAGAGTAATATTATATTTTTATAAAAAAGTTGAAAATATTGAAAATGTGCCATGAAAGTATGAGTTGAGTTGAACAAACTCTTGCAGGAAAATAGGATAACTACTTACTGCAGGAAAATAGGATATTCATTCGAGTATAAATATCAATCTTTTAATTTGTTTTTGTTAGTTTGGAAATAAGATAATAAGACAATTAGTAATTATAGTTAATTATATGAACTTAGATGAAATGATGAGGCAAGTGTTGGAAACCATAAGTACTTGGGATATATGAATGTAAATTGGTTTTTAAGCCTAAACTGATAATGAGGGTGGTTTGACCATAAGTACCTGGGATATATAAATGCAAATTGGTTTTTAAGCCTAAACTGATAATGAGGGTGGTTTGACCCATGCAGTTTTGTGAAACAACCAAAATAACAAGGTAAATGAGCCTTATAAGGCCCTTGTTTATAGTGTTGCAATGTCACATGAACCAACTAAGTCCCAAGCTCCTTTGGTTGAGAAAATTGTGATTTGCCCAACAACAATGTTAATTGGTCTTGTTGGTGGTTGTAGGGCTTGCTCCCCACTTGCTTTACCTTATCCCCATAGATGATAAGATCGACATCCTTTTGAAGTGGTCAAGTGCTAATCATGTTGGACCATTTGATTGTGGATTGGTAACGTTAGAAGTTTCAAACATGTATTGTGTACTTGTGGAAATCAAAGACAATGCAATGGTGATGAAAGATATTCTTGGTTTGTCCACATGAAAGTTGCTTCATGGAATACCTTGGCTTAGATAGACCTTGATAGAAAACACAATTCAACGCATTTGAATTTCGATTGGTGTGTTGGGTATTATGTGTTTGCGTGAAGTTAAAATTATAACTTTTTGTTGTGACATTGTCTCTTATTTGGTTGAACATTGTTGCTTATTATTCTAGTGATGTTGAATGAAGGGGGGATGTTGCCACTTTGTTATCCCTCAATTAGCCTCTCTGGTTGTTAGGTGGAGCATTGATCCCACTCCCAGAGTTGTTTGGACACTCAATTTAGACTAGCAATTGTTGGCGTTGGCCAATATTTATGCTTTTAATTATACAAAGAAAAGTGCAATGTTTTGAAGATGAATCATTTATGAATTTTAGGAAGCTCCAAGTTGGTTTGTATGCAGTAATTTTAATATATATGATCCCATGAAGACAAAGAAGAAGCTCTACAAATGTAGAATCTCCTTGGGAAAAGGGAAGTGTATATAGCCCTAAAAGCCAACCCGGGGCTTTACAACCCCAACAAATTGAGGCATTTTGATTGGGAAAACTTATGGTTTTGGAATAACTTCCACAAAGGCTTTATGAGGATCATATATACATTAGATAGGCCCATGCACTCTAAGAATAATTCCTTTTATTTTGACTCATCTAGTGGAGAGGCTAGTTCATTCTCTAGGGATTGCCATTGTCTTAGAGCTTTAGCCTATTTGGTTAGGTATATCTTAGGGTGCTAAAAAAGTATGTATGCACAAAACTTGATTTTTTCTTAGTGTTTCTCACCTCCATAATCTGATTTGCATACTCTCAATTGGAAGAATTCGGGATTTAATGTGTATGCCAAGATGCAACAACATGTGAATTGTTTGGTGGTAAGATTATATCCCATCCCTTAGATAGTGGCCTTTCTTAGAGGTTGTGGGCACTAGATTGCATCTTCTTCACAAAAACGTAATTGCACGAGTGAATGAAGCATTGGACTATGTTTCTTAATAGCTCCAAAATAACTCCCTTTGATAAAAGATTCAATAGGTTGGGGAAACAAAACTTCATTATTTTCTTAGAGTTGATGAAGTTCATCGCACTAGAGGTGCTTCACATGGAACATGATTGTGATCATTGAGGATGAAGAACATGCCCACTAAGGCATGTTTTAAAGCCTTGTCCACCAAGGAAGTTGAGAAAAGAACCATTGCCCTTAAAATGATGACAAGTCACTATTGAAATTTCTCAAACCATGGTAGTAGATTATGCACTCAAAGAATAACTTAAATCCTAGGTTACTTTAAGACTAAAACCCTATCAAAACAATTGTCTTCGAATACGCTAATCTAAAAACACATGCCACTGGAAAGACTAACTAAGAATACATGAAAAACTGAAATTTGAAATCTACATCACTATTTTATTAAATCTAGAAAAATGGTAAACTCAATGATATATCTCAAAAATTCAATCTTGTTAACCAACCCAGTGGAAGACTCTCTCACTCCTTTTATAGACTACAAGGAGTTGGGTTTAGAGTGAATGCACTCCATCTTGATAGTATGCCTAGGTTGGAGGATTAAACCCTAACCCTAATTCTAATCCTAGCATAGGGAAGTGCACCTAGAACTGCATGACAGAGTGTGCCTATATTAGAATGGTCAATTAGGAATAGCAAGCGTGCATAAAGGGAAGTGCTATCTCCTAGAGATTTGTGCCCTACTTTGACTAAGTCATCCTTTCAAGCACCTATTTCTAAAACTAGAAAAATAAAATTTGGATTTAGAAAACTAACTGAAATGGAAATTGAACTGAAATTGGAAATTAATAAATCTAGAGTAGCAATTCTAATCATGGAAACAATTTAAGGTTGGTGCATGCATGCTAGAGGTATGCATGTGCCCTCTCCATCTCTCTCCTACATAATTGCGATGCACATCCTTTATTTCACTAGTGATGTGCCTTGCTACCTACTGTCCTCATTTGTGGTTGCACAAAAGAACCAAGGACAATTTAGCAAGGGTGCCATTAGTGCTACATAACCTATTCGAGCTACACCAGGTAAAATCTAATGCTCCCTCTTAGTGAGGAAATTGTTATCCAACAATCCCAGTCTTTCCTTCAACATCTCAAACTTCCTCTTTGCCAAAGACTTAGTTAATATATCCTCAACTTGTTGATATGTCTAATATACAATAGAGCCATTGCTCCCTTTGGAACCTTGTCTCGAAAAAAGTGGTACCTGATGTCAATGTGCTTGGAGTGATCATGGAAAATTGGATTCTCAGAGAGTTTGATACAACTTTGATTGTCATAGTAAACCACATTGATCTTCAACACCCTGCATGTGAGTGTTGCTATCAACTTGCAAAGCCAGATGGATTCACAACTAGAAGTACTTACTGCCATGTATTATACCTTTGCTAAACTCAATTCCACTGAATCCTGCTTCTACTTGAACCAAGACATTACCACTAAACCCAAATATAAGCAACAACTTGAATTACTCTTCATGTCATTAGCATCCCTTCCCTAGTCAGAATAAAAAAATCCATGAAACATCAACTCACTGTCTCCTACATATTGTAGACCATAATGTATTGTGTCCTTCAAGTAACATAGCACATGTTTTACATCTACCCAATGAATTTATGTCAACACATCCATATACAAGTTGAAGGTGTTGGCTACAAACATATATTAGAATATAATATTGACTAGATACATAAAAAATCCAATCAATTGTCTATTCATTGGAAGCTCTACCAACTCTGAATTCAAATAAGCATACAACTTCATATCTGGTGCCATGGGAGCAATTAATGGCTGATAGTTCATTATCTAAAACCTCTGCAACATCTCAACCGTATACTTATCATGTCTGAGGAACACCTCTTCTAGACTCTACCACACCTCTAGACCCAATAAATAGTGCACGAGTGCAATGTCCTTCATCTCAAAATCTCATGCCAAGTCTTCCTTGCACCCTATGGTGAGCTTATCATAACTCCCTATAGGTATTAGGTCATCTACACATAGGACCAAAACAGATAGATCAAATCTATCAAATGAGTAATAAAGATTAAGATTTGTAGAAGTTTTGGTGAAGCCCAAACCTAACAAGTACTTGTTGATCATGGAGTTGGCAAGCACATGGTCTCTGCTAAACTCGTAAAGAGATTTATTCAACCTACACACATGGGTATCTCACCCATTCACCTCAAACTCTCTCGGTTAATTAATGTATACCTCTTTCTCAATCACACCATTGAGGAACACTGTCTTTACATCCATTTGATATCACTGCCATACAAAAATGAAACTAAAGATATCATAATCATGATATAAGAATGTTTGGAAACTGAAGCAAACGTCTCGTCATAGTCAACTCCCTCAAAAAAATTCCTCTCACTATGAACCATTAATTATTTTTTACCTTATACACCCACTTGAAATCAATATTGATTTTCCCTCCGATTTTGACATTATCACACACATCATTCTTTATGATGTAGTTGTACTCCACTATGCCATTACACCATACCTATTTTTGGGTATAGATTCTTTTAGATAAGATTGTACTCCACTATGCCATCCCACCATACCTACTTTTTGTTTATAGATTCTTTTAGATAAGTCTTAACATATGTAATTGTACTCCACTATGCCATCCCACCATACTTAATTTTTGTTCATAAATTCTTTTAGATAAATACTAAACATATTAGTATTATTGATGTTTCATATCAATCAAATATGATCCATTATTTGATTCTATGATCATTTTTAAAGAATTATTAGAGAATCAAATATATTCATTATTAGAGAATTGTAAAGAGAAAATCTAATGTCCATTTTATTAGTATGAATTGATTATAGTTTAAATAATTAATTATCATTTAGGTTATTTTATTTAAAATTTTAAACTCATTTGTTATTATTTTTAATTTTATTAAAAAGATAAATAAGTAAATGTATAAATTAAAAAGTCTTTTCCTGGATTGTGTTAATTATATAGGATTTTTTTTAATTTTTATACGAATATCACTATAGTTTAATAGAGGATTTTTTAATTTTTGTTGGAGATATTACACACTTTTACACATTCACTTTTTCTAAGTTTTGAGTTGAGAATATTCTCCTACAATATAGGGCGCTCCTAAAATTTAGGATGTTTCTTATAAAATATGGTGCATTATCACTTTAGTTAGGACTTCAATTCAGCTACAATTGATCTTAGTTGACTAGTGGATGACCACTCATGCATCTATTTCCTAGATTTTAGGGAATGAAGGTGCGCTTACTTTGCATGGATGCACTAAATAAAGTTACCAACTTAACGAGAATTGTAACCTCAAAATGAGAAATCTATCCCAAAAATATTATATTGTTGGGTTAAAACACTAAAGTCAACCCTCAAATCAAAAGGTGGTCAAAATTGCAACTTGTTTGAAATCACACACTTGACATTGCAAACAGACCCTGAAAAACCCTGAAAGTGACCCTTAAATCAAAAAATGATGCTACTAGTAGCACCATTTTTTTTTGGGAGTTAAAACTATGACCTAATTGAAATGTGGCCTTGACCACTGACACTACAACAAATACAATACTGAAAATCGAATCCTAAATCTAAAAGTGTTATTTTTTTTGTATCTAGCGGAATTGACAACTCGGTGGACTCATAATCATTTGACATGTGGTTGATTCCGACTGCTACCACGATAACCTCCAAGTGTGCGCATGTGGTCCCACACATGATACACATGACTTTGCAAGATTTGGACCAACGACATGACAATGATTGCCTTAACAATGCACACTATCACCAACTAATCTACATCGCTCGGACAAATCTAAAAGTGTTATTATTTATTAATTGATTTACTATTTTTTTTTGATAAAAAAATAATTTTTTTAGAAAAAAAAATGAAAATAAAAATTTTGTAATAAAAAAATTAAAAAAAAACTATATAATAAATTATATATATATAGAGAGAGAAAAAAAAAACACTCAAAACTCTAAATTTAATAGACAAAAAATTGGAAAGAGAAAACGTAAAAACACAAATTTTCTTTTATAAAAAATTAAAAAAGACAACTTAAAATTAAACAAAAAAATTGGAAAGAGAAAACGTAAAAACACAAATTTTGTTTTATAAAAATTAAAAAAGACAACTTAAAACAAAAATTAAATGAAGTATTTTTATTTTTTTTAAATTTAAAATATATAACATTAAACAAAACAATAAAAAAATAACAATAAAATAAAACTTTAGATTAAAAAAAAAAAATTACAATTAAAAAAAAACAAAAACCTTAATAATAAAATTAAACTAAATTGCACACAATAAACGTAAATAATTAAAAAAAATTAAACCAAAACCATATATCTAAATAATTTAAAAGATTTAATTTTTTAAAACGCGTGGGGGAGGGTCGATGCTCCGCATTTCCTCCCTCCCCGTGAGTTTACAAAAGCTATTTTTTTTTTTAATTATTTAAATATATGGTTTGGTTTAATTTATTTTAAAAATTATTTAAATTTATTTTGTATTTCATTTAGTTTAATTTTATTATTAAGGTTTGTTATTTTAGTTTTTTAAATTTTATTTAAGATTTTAGTTTTATTGTTATTTTTTATTTTTTTTAGTATAATATAGTTTTTTTTTAATATTCCGTTTAATGTTTATATTTTTAAAATTAAAAAAAAAAAATTCTGTTTTAGTTTTATTTTATTTTTATTTATTTTTTAAAATTGTTTATAAAAAAAATATTGTGTTTTTAAGTGTTTTTTTTATCTTTTAAATTTAGAGTTCTAAGGTTTTTTTTTTTTAATTTAGAAAAAAAATAAATTTTACTTTTTAAAGTTATTTTTGAATTTTTTTATTAAAATATTTTGATTTACACTATTTTTTTAATAATGTTTTTTTTCTTTATTTTTAAAAGAAATTTGTGTTTTTTTACCCCATTTTTTTTAAGGGTTGTTTTTTTTTTCAATTTAGTTATTTTCTTAATGTAAATTATTAAAAAAAACAAAATTAATTAGTAAATCAATTATTAAGTAATAACAATTTTAGATTTAGGAGTCGTTTTTCAATGTTTTTTTTGCGGTGGTGTTAGTGATCAAGGTCACAGTTTCAATTAGCTCATAGTTTTAACTCCCCCCAAAAGTGGTGCTACCAATAACATCACTTTCTATTCGAGGGTCAATTTCAGGGTTCTCTCTCCAATGTCAAGACCACGATTTCAAACAAGTCACAATTTTAACCACTTCTAAAAAAAGGGGTGCTACAGGCAACACCACTTTTTGAAACGAGAGTACAAATAACCACTATGGAAAACGATAACTCTAGAGTGTTTTCGTTAAGTTGGTAACTTTGTTGCTATTCTTGGTCTCCACACTTGTCACTCAGTTAAAATGTTTCCTCTTAAACAATTAACTGAACTAGCTAGTAGTTGACTCTCGTTACATTGAGTTAGTGTCCATATCTCCTTTAGATCACTCCTATGAAACATGTATTCCATAAGATTGGTGCATTGCTTCTCTTGGATTATATATTTGCGTGTGTATTATTCATTCTTAATGTTAAGTTAATACAATTCATTTTTCTCTCAAACTTGTCTTTCTTTCTCTTTTCTCTCTCGCAAGCTTTATGTGTTTTTTCTATTAACTAGATTCTCTGTGACAAGTTTCCATAAAACTTAATTGTAGTTTAATTGAAACGCTACATATCGTTTATGTTTAATTTAATTTAATTTTGATTATTTTAAATGGGCATATTAGTGTAGTTTAGTAATAATTGAGTTAATTTAAAATTAAAATTTTATTTTAGAATACATAAAATTTAAAATTTAATTTGGAATTGATATATTAAAGATAAATTTTGATTTTGGATGGATAGATTAACAATATTCCTTACTTTTTATTGCTTTTGAGGAATTTAATAAATTAAATTAAGTTTTGATTTTTATTGCTTTTGAGGAATTTAATAAATTAAATTAAGCTTTGATTGTAATGTAAAATAAAAAGGTTTTATTTATAATATTAGTTTTGAAGTTTTTATAGTAATTTTATTTTGTTATTTTTTTAAGTAAAAAAAAATTGTATTATCTTACACTATAAAAAAGTGACATATGTTTGAGCATATATTGAGACTCGTCACTTGTTCTGTCATATGTATGGAAACTAAAACAAGTGGTCGTTATTGTTAAAAGACCAGAAGACAACACATGTTTAGAAAACCATTGGGAGTTGTCATTTGTTCTGCTACATGCATGGAAACCAAAACAGGTGGTTGGCATTGTTGTAGGACCAATTAGTGAACTAGGGTTTAGTGACGACAAAGAACATTGTAACTAAGACTAGAAAGTTAACAGTTAAAAAACTAGACATGAGGCGAACCCGGGCATCCATCCTGGCGGATTGTGAAGGCGTATGACTGGCAGCAAGTTGCGTAGGGGCTCTTTGTAGGCTCGCTTGACAGGGATTCTAACAGAATATCCAAGCGCTTGCTGAGGATGCTCTGATTGTGCGTCTGCTCAACCAAGTCTCTTCTCATTTAAAAAATGAGGGCCAAATTATCCTTCGTGAGCTTGCAGGTAATGGACGGTTCATGGTTGTCTAGAGTCGATCCCACTGGCCCTCTTATATGCGTCGCTCTATTGGGTGGGTTGCGATTGTCCTCCTCGCTCCATATTTCTCCCCATCTTATCCATGGGTCATTGTCGATGGGGTCAACGAGATTCTGGTAGTAATCCGACATCAGAGGAGAAAATTCCTCTTCCACTAGACATCCTATCATGAACATATCGGGGGAATTCAAGGGAATTCCAATGCCTGTTTGTGCCATCTGCTCGCCAGCGATATCCTGCAAGTTAGGAGGATTTTTTTCCCAGCTAGGAGGAATCTCCTCCTCTACTACGCAACTTCCGTAGAATGGCTCCGGGTTTGGCGAGTGAGGTTCAGTCTGAGCTTCCTTACCCCAGTTTTGATCAGAGTGGTGAGAGCGGGCCGAGGTACTTCTTGGAATGGGAGAGAGAGAGGTCGATCCTAGGCATCGATGCATGCCTACTTGACTGTAGTAGGCCGACCCACGCTTGGACTTGCCTCTTTTGCAATGCATGGAAAGGCTAAGCTTATGGGGGGGAGAGTTCATGGTGGGGATGCCATAAATGATTGGGATGGGCCAGAGGAAAGTTACAGAGGTTTGGAGTGCTCGAAGCTAAACACCCGGGGGATGACGAAAAACTGAAGACAAATGTCGAAGATGAGGGCTGTAGTCGGGAAATACACATGTGATGATGAGTGAGGTGATGGCTAGGAGAGCCATGAATGATAGGGTGATGTGGGTTGGATGCATCGTACCAGTACCAGAGGGCCTAACTTGAAATGCCATTAGAGCTGTTGCACTATTCCAGCGCACTAAACCTTGGCCAGATTAAATGCTAGGCATTGCGAATGGACTGGAGAGGATGCTGGCGATGAGGGGCTTTAACTGCCCTCTTTTCTAGCGCGCCATGTGACTCTCCATCACTAGGTGTCACCTCGTCCGAGGATAGTTTTATCTTATTTTTATGTAATATAGAAAGTTTTAATTTAATTTTTATTTTTATTTTATTACAATATTATATTTTTTTATAATACAATTTAATTGTTAATTTGATTAAATATCTCTCGAGTGATGTAAGGTTAGGATTCAATAAGGTTTATTTTCCACCCATCATCTCAATTGTGGTTATTTGGTCATTTTTCAATCTCAATTGCTTCCTTGCATTTTCTATTGTAATAATGATCTACCTTGGCCAATATTTTGGATTCTTCAATGCAAATGTGGTGTTTTGTCCTATCTGAGTGATCAATGAGTGTAGAAGGACAAATATGGTTGTGTTTGATCTTTTTGGGGGTGCTCTTGCATCTTGATTTCTATGGACCAACCAATTTCACCAACGTGAGGTTTCTCACATGTGCATGAAATCATGTAGACACCTTTTTGTTTCATGAGATTGATGAGGTCATTTATAAATTTTAGGGAGTTTATAACAATGGTTTGGGGGTTTGAAATTTTCACTGTTATTATTCTTCTTCAAAACCCAAGCTATTTTATCAGTAGTCCCTTGTATGTAAGGAAATAATACTTTGGAAACTTCTTTGGAACATGCTTTGTTCCTAGGACCTTTACTTGCATTTTGAAAGGCCTCCACCCCTTCATTTTGT
>ML795840.1:416017-450816 GCA_009831015.1 Picea engelmannii
TGTTACTATTTACATCATTAGTTTTATCAAGTAGCAACATTGTTTCCTCTCTTGATGATTGATTCATCGAATGAGTTTCATATGATTGTGAGGGGAAGATACTTGGTGGAAGATACTCTTTGTTACAACAAAATCTTGCTCCCCTATGTGATGTAAAGTCTTGAGAATCAAGGGGATAGTTTGTGTCACTGAGAAAGGCTACCTATTATCACTTCAGTAACTCTATCTCTCTCTTTAGGTTGGCTCTCCTCTAAATCAATGGGGGTATCCCTAGATAAGATTGATAAGGCTATGGAGTGGGGGCCTTATGTGATATAGGAAGATCAAGCCTTAAAAAAATGTATGGTTGTTGTAGCATATGAAATGGGATGAAAATGAAAATGGGATAAGGACTCTGGGAAAATGAAGGAAAATAACAAGGAATGAAAATATATGAAAGGAATCCACTGCTTATCAATCACGGGCTAATGGAATCATAAAGCACTACATAAATGGAAGGACTTAATTTGTCACACTCACAACTACTTTGAAGGCCACTAGTGAGGAAAGGGTTTTTTCCACCTTTAACCACCTAATGGTGAAAATCTATTTGATACATTCACCTTTTAAATTATATGAACTCAAAGAAAATGAACTAATATTTGTTACATTTACCCTTAGAGTGCTTGCTGGAAATTTATATGAAATGAATCTTGGAAGGCCCTAGAAGGTACCACTCCATCATACAAAAAGGGGACATAAAGAAGTGCTAACCCATCCAATGATCAAGTATGTTCCCCATCACACATCCAACACGTGAGGACCATGTATAACACCCCATCCTAGCGACACCAACATCTTACATCAACCTACCAAGTTACTAGGAAATATCAACAACAATGTCATGAAACACATACCAAGTGGGAGCATCATACATAATAAATAATAATAATCTAATTTTAAGGTTTGTCCAACGATTTGACTCATAAAATCTACAGAGGTATACATACCCTACCCCCTCTGGATTTGAACTTATGAACTCTTCGGAGGAAACACGTGTTCTTAACCATTAGGCCCACTCAGTACCAGTGCACATGTTCTTAACCATTAGGCCCACTTAGTACCAGTGAGATTATGACAAGTGAGTACATATTGGGCAGCGGCTTGTACATTGCTTGTAAGAGAATAGGTAGGGCTTCCTGCCTATATGGATGTAATGCAAATAAGAAATAAGAAAGGTGAGTTAATATTATATATGATGATGAATGATAGTTAATCTATGCTTAGATTAAAATTGGTTTATGAGATCTTAAGAAGATTTAGTTAATCTATACTTAGATCAAAATTGGTTTATGGGATCTTAAGAAGATTTTAATAAATGTAAGAGATTATTTGGATTTATTTATAATGTTATTTGGATACTCAAAAAACATGAGGAAAACCCTTCCAAAATCATTATAGTTTCGATAACTTAGAAAGTTAGAAAAATCCATATTTTAACCGATGTTTTGAAATTGAAACTACATAGGAATACAACAATGAAACACAAGATAATCTAATAGCCACTGTCTTCTTCACCTTCCAATCCATCCTAGATGAGCAAAGCAAGAATTAACAAGAATTACCACATCTTTCCATTGAAGGATCACATCTTGAAATCATTTTTCAGTTCCTGAACAGACGTGATCTCTCAGCCAATATTAGTTGCCATGAAATGTTCACCAGTCGCCAGTGTAACAGGTTTATCATCATTGTAGAATCCAAGCTGCCCATTTAAGATTTTAACCCAATCTATACCGTAATTCTTTCGCCGAGTCGAGGCATGCCTTATAAAATATAACAACTCCTTTTTATGGTCTGTAAGATGTTTAGGATAGAACATGAGTTGTTCAACTGAACCCGGTAGAGCAATAAACTATTTTTTTTTACTGTACAAGAGAAAGAAATATGCATGTCTGTCAGATTAGATAATGTTAAATATGAGGTCAAACATCATCTCCATAGGGCACTTTATAGCTTTATCACATAATTTGAATCCAAATGGAAAGAGTGCAATCATTTATCAAAACCATTTAAATGTTGTAAAGTTCAAAAATGGAAGGTAACATTGAGACAAAATTTGCATTCCAAACTCTGGAAAAGATTAAGTCTCTTATGTCAAGTCAAATGATTTGGGAAGGTCCCAATCAAAGAATTGAGTTTTTTATCAAATGAATATTAATTATGTAAATAAATATTTTTTCTGAGTACAGAGGTAAAAATGGGTTCTCCATTATCAAATCAATTTTAATTATGTAAACAAAAATTTTCTTTGAAGTGTAGATGTAAAAATGGGTTCTCCCTGATTTAAACATTTTTCAAATGATGAAAATTATGTAATTTGGGGGTATAGGAAAAGTTTTTTGATTACTTGAATTCTTGAATCTGTAATTTTTTTCCAAGATGTTTGATCGAAAAAACATTTTCTACAAGGTATAGAGGATAGACATGGCTTTCAAATGAGTTGTCACAAGACCCTTCTCAAAGCTACATGCATAGCTTTCATAACATGTGAATTTCAAGCTACCCTATTATGGGAAATCACAATTGTGCATTTTCATCCCTGCAAGCCTGAGAATCAAATTCTAAAAGTTCCATTTGTTAGGAAGCGGAAGTAAAACATAGCAACTACAAAGCATAAAACCGAGAACATCAAACCAAACACAACGACAATCAAACAATTGATAGAGTTATTTATGTGGAAACCCAATGTGGGAAAAAACCACGAGGCAATGATAGTCGGTATTCTTATTATTCAAGGGAGAATTACAATAGCCAGCACTCACATACAACTATCCTCTCCTCACAGACACATTGTACTCCACAATATTGTGTCTTTCTCACACACTCTACACACATTGCACTCTCGCCTCTATGGGTATGCTCGTATATATAGCATCTCTCAAACAGTTAGACTAATTGATTATAATTAGATCCACCAGTTACACAATATGTTCACAAAAGAGTGCATGCATGTGCATTCCTAATGTAGCTACATGCATGTGCATGTGACTGCATGAGAAATTTGTTGGCATGTTTCCAACAATCTCCACCTTGACAACAATTTACTTGATATATCATGCCCTTAATTAATTCATCACCTTTCCTGCAAGCCAAGAGAATCCAAACACCATCACAGCTCCACAACTTCTCTAACAGTATTGTTATGTGAACATGTCTTCACAATTCGCTCTAGTATGGACCATTCTTCATCCATCAGTAACATGTCTTATAAATTGATACACTTGTCCATTTTGATATGTTGGATTGTTATTCAAATGCACAACACTTTGACCACCACGGAACACCACATCATGTACTTGTCCATACTTACCCAATAGATCCTTGCATTCTTTCAAGGCATAACCTGAGGTAGATCTCCTCTCATCCAAATCTTATGAATCATAACCACAGACTAAATCACTGCAACCATTGTAGGTGATCCTTGTGCTTTTGTGTTTGAAGCACCCATTTCCATGCTCTTCACCCGGTTTTGCCATGTGTCTACTGAAAACGCCAACTGCAAGTGAAATGTTGACCATTTCCCCATCGCAATCATCAAACTTCCTAATATCATATAATACTCGAGACATATAACCATGTTCTTCTTCATCAGTTAGGACATAAACCTAAAGAGAACTTACAATGGAAATCCAAAGGGATTTTACCGATTTCACATTATTCATACTGAATTACCTGACTATCTTCACCACATACTTTTGTTGTGATAACCAATCTTACCATATTTCATGTCTCTGTGTATTTCCATGCCCAAGATTTATTTTGTTTCTCCTAGATCCTTTATAACAAACGTCCTAACCAACAGAGCCAACCTGTTAATCCCAACCATGCTTGTTCTTGCAACAAGCATAACATATAACACCAAGATAATGAATATACCATAAACACAATGGTTATACTCACTTCTTGTAAAATTTGGCTCACCATGAAGAAATCAAACATATTGTACCATTTGCCTAGCATGCTTCGTGCCATACAATGATTTTTTAGTTTGCAAACAAATTCTCTGTTGTGATTCTGAACTAATCGTTCTGATTGTCCCATATACATCCCCTTATCCAAAAAACTCCATGTAAAACAATTTTAATATCTAGTTGTATTATCACAACCAGTGCTAACACAACATGAATAGAAACAAGATTTTAACAATTGGTGAGAAACTTTCATGGAAATCAATACCTTCCAAATACCTTTCTACTACCATCCATGCTTGGAACCTTTCATATTTTACTATGTTTGATTTTATAAAAGGAGATTCATCAAACGCATCTCTGTCCATGATGATTTTGTGGGTAGTAGGGTCTCACAGTTTGCACCCCTTAACATCATCACCATATCAAATATCTACATGTTTTATCTGGGTCCTACTTAGAAAGATGATATAAACCATAAGCATCACAACTAAATAATTTCACATTTGAGTAATTACCAGATGACTTGTTCATACTTCTTCCTGAATCTTCCTGTCTTTTGCAACCAATGGTGACCGAGTTACTAGGTAGCTCAACCACTTTTTTCCACAACTATTGTTGCAACTTGGCATTACTGAACATACCTATTCGATCCCAACTTCCTTGCAATACTTTCCAAGTTCCATGGATATGAAGCCACCTTCATCATATATTCTCAAACACTTGATTGACATTCCAACACATCAACCTTTCTATAGACCCACCTTTCTAAATTGGACACACTGCTCCACCTTGAACTTTGCATTCGAATAATCTTGACCAAATCCGACCAAGCCAGCCAAGTAATCCTTCATTGCTTACCTCCGAGCCCATTTACAACAGAGTTCACCAAGCCTTTTATAGGCTTCATTACATGCAATCCATGGACACAATACCACAGGATACCCAAAACACATGGACCCGAAAAACCACCTACTTTGACCTAAAAAAGATTTAAGTCATTAACTCTTTCATCGATTTAAGGCTAACCCAACATACATGCCCCCCCCCCCCCCCCCCCCCCTCTCCCCCACACATATTCACTCTACCTAAATCTACGTCTAGAATTTTCATAGGTGACCTAATAAACCAGGAGTACGCGTGCCTATCTAGGTCTTACAGACATATGCCCATTTACATGAAATCAATAATTTTTACAACTCCAAAGTAAATGCATTTTTATTATTATTATTATTATTTCACGGTGACTCAACCATCATCGTCCTGCACCTTCTATGTGAACACAGGTGGTGAGACACAACAGACAGAAAAAACTTCATCAACCATACATGTAGTTGAATTTGCTTCTTTTGTGGAATCCTCTTTGGATGCTTGTTGTATTTTCCAACAATTCTTCTCGAGATGCCTAGATTTGCCACATAACCAACATTTTCTCTTGCCCTTACTGCCTTTTGACTTAGACCTGGCTATACCTTTCTGATCTTTCCCTCCTTTTGTAGATCGACCTCTGACCACCATTGCTTCTGTTATTGAGGTTTCCTTATTGGATATTTTCCTCATCTCCTTAAACAACAAAGCTCCCACAATAGTGTCATAGTCAATGATATCTTATTTCATCCGCAAGTTGTACAACTTCCTCTTCAAGAAGATTATGTTCGTTAAGGACTTCTTCATATACAGACTCTTCAGTCTATTCCACAAACCTGTTGTTGTCTCCTCTTCAACGATGTTAAACAACACTTCATCTGCCAAACACAAACGAATGGTACTGAGAGCTCTTGCATCCATATCTTCCCAGTCCTTGTCTGTCATGCTTGTCGGTTTCTTTGACTTTCCGGCCAAAGCCTTTTGCAATCCTTGTTGCACAAGCAAATCCCACATCTTGAGCTTCCATAGTGCAAAGTTATTCTTACTGCTGAATTTCTCCACCTCAAACTTAGAACTCTGCACTTTCGCCATTAGCACAAAGTCGCCCAAAACTACAGCTTATAAATACTAAGCTTCTTATTATGAAGGAACTATCTTATATTGTTCAAGGTTGAACCCTAAAACATTAGTTAAAAGATTTAAAAATATATATATTTAATATTCAAAACCTTTTACCAAAAAAAAGAAGCTCCACCTCTAAACAAATACGTTATTAAAACATCCACCACCCATTTTAGTTTACCAAAGCGATCCTCCCATGTGCATAATAAAAAGGATTCTTCATGTGCATAATTCTACTATCCTTTAATAAAGTCGATCCTTTAAAACATATGTACTGAGCTTAATGAAACAAGAATTTGTTTCCATACCTCATGTGAATAGCATAACCCTAAATCGTTTTCATACCAAGACTCACCATGGGTGTCGCTCCCTTCATAAAACATTGTCAGCGATGATCTAAGAATTATCCACGCATATCATGTCTTCCTTGGGATATAAAAAGTGATGATCCACCTATATCACTCCTCCCATATACCTCAAAGAGCAATGATATTTGAATTAGGGCTATAGCGCCTCTAGGAATGTGTAGGGCATGATGCTCTTGGCAATTCGAATCCACAGGAAGTTTACGAGTGAATTATCACCCCCCTTGACAGGGTTGGCCCATGATAGATAAGAAAATATCACCCTCATGCACTCAGCACACATATCTCCTCACCCTAGTTTCTGTAGAAACTTTCCCCCATGACATGAAATTGGATGCTCTTTCTTTCGCACAGAAGATCTCGTCCAATGGCTCTCTTGAACTCACACAAATTTGTTCAGCTTGGTTAACCTACTCTGATATCCAGCGACCGGATTCTTTTCTTGTTCGCTCTCAAATCCTTCAACTGTGTGCTTTGATACCACTTGTAAGGAAGTGGAAGTAAAACAGAGCAACTACAAAGCATAAAATCGAGAAAATCAAACCAAACACAACAACAATCACACAATTGACAGAATTATTTATGTAGAAACCCAATGCGGGAAAAAACCACGGGGAAATGATAGTCGGTATTCTTATTATTCAAGGGAGAATTACAATAGCCATCACAGGAATACAACCATCCTCTTCTCACAGACACACTATACTCCACAGTATTGTGTCTTGCTCACACACTCTACACACATTGCACTCTCACCTCTATGGGTATGCTTGTATATATAGCATCTCTCAAACAATTAAACTAACTAATTATAATTAGATCCACCAGTTACACTATCTATTCACAAAAGAGTGCATACATGCGAATTCCTAATACAGTTGCATGCATGTGCATGTGACCGCATGGGAAATTCATTGCCATGTTTCCAACACCATTGAGTTGCAATTCTCAAAGACCTACATACAACATTTTTCAAGGCTCAAAATATCATTTTGGTCGGGACTCAAAATTGTGTGTCAACCCATTTTTAAATTGAAAGTCTAAGTTCCATTGGGGATGATGCTCTATTGAAATTAAGTTATGACTACATATCTTGGGTTTTTTTTTTTATATAGGATTTAAATACATTGATAGATGTCAGTAGGATTCATAGCCACTTGAGAGATGTTAATCCAGGAAAAGGGCACATTGGCTATTGATGCACCTCAAACCCAACACTTGGTGAAAATGTCAATTCTTCCTGAAACCCAGCTCTAAGCCAACCTACGATGAAGGACAAATTTTGTACTGTAGACAAAGTTGAAAAATGATTTTAATTAGGTTAGAGCCAGTTAAATCCAAGTGGTGCAGAAGTAAAGTCTACGACATAGGCAATACGACGAATGCAAGAAAAGAAAATTTGCAAGGCAAATCAACTTGACGTTGCAACTGGCACAACTATGATGAAATGCATTATGAAGCAGAATCATAAAAAAATGAATCCAATATGAGTAAATCTGAGTTACCATTAATGAAGCTTTGAAAGAATAAGGTTAGAGAAAACAAAGCATAGTTGAAGAGGTTGAAAGGAGGGTCCACAAATTGATTGACTCAAGAGGTTTTTGTGGGTTGAACACAAGGATGATTTTAAGGATGGAAATTTATTTTAAAATGTACAAACCTTGGTGAATCTTACTAATCCTTCATATGCCAACTATAAAATGTTTGGCGATATTTTTGTAAAATATTCAAATTTATAAGGATTTTATATAGTTTGTATAAAATTTTGGCAATTTTTAAGGTAAAATAATTTCATCCTATAGAATTTGGGTGAATAATATTTAGAATAGAGAATATTTTTTGGGGAAAAAACTTGGAAAATTAGCCCATGAGCGAAATTTAGCCCCTAAAATCATCCCTGGAGCCTAAACAGATCAGGAGGGCATTTTCAAGAGTGTGGCTTCAAAATGCAAAATCTAAAAACAAAAAAGGGGAGGTCCCCAAGTCTGCCAACTTGGGGCTAGTTAAGGCATCAACAAGTAGTAATCATGAACAAAAGTGTGATTCTCTGCAAAAAATGCTAAATCATCTAAACAATAGTGGAAGTTATAAAAAAGTTGTTAAAAATCATGTTAATAAGGTTTCAAAAGAGGTTTCCAAGTCCATCTACAAATATAACATGCAAATTTGGATGAGGATTGTAAGAATATGTTGATAGCTCTAGGATTTATGACCTTCCAAAAATTCATAAAGAATGGGCCCCTCTTAAGCCCATAGTCAACATAATATGCAAACCAACCTATAAGATGGCTAAACACTTGACACAAAATCTCAAACCTTTATAGGAAATACAAACTCCTTTTTGAAGGACTTAACCTTTTTTGCAAAAGTGATTAAAGAAATTAAGCTTGAGAAAAATGATATTCTTGTGAGTTCTAGCATAGTCTCTCTTTTCACAAAAAAATCATATTTGTAGTGTACCTAGGGAGGATAGTGCGGGGTACCTAGAGAGGTACCCAAGGGGATAATGAATGTAATGTGGCTATAATAATGGAATAGGCCTAGTTGTTAGTCGATGGTTAATAAATAGGCCCACTAGGTGCAACTTTAGTGGGCCTAATGGTTAAGAACATGTGTTTACTCCTCGGAGATCACGGGTTCAAAACTAGAGGATGGTAGAGTCTATACATGTTGAATGATTAATATTGGTATGTTGTGATGAGGATCGAAGGGTAGGCACCCCGCTAGTGTGGGACCCCCATATGGGAGTGTTTTTTAACGTCTCGACCCTTTCCAAGTCACAAGTTTCTTCTAGGTTTACAGGTTGTCAGTACTAGATACACACAATTTATATCAGTTAAAAAAAAATAGGCCCACTAGATAGTTAAAAGGAAATAATATAATAATAAGGGGTAGTTGATATAGACCCTTAAGAATATTGATGGGAAAGTATAAATACATATGTGTATCATTTTTTTGAGGATATGTTGGATGTTTTGTATTTTAGCAAGCATGGCTTGTGGAGTGATTCTTTCCATAAGGAGTGTTTGATGGTGTTACCCTACCTTAAGGGTTCTTCTCTATATTTGTGTGTTCTTTATGGTGTGATTGTTTTGGTACCTATGAATTTTAAGGGTTTATTTATGAATTTAAGGGTTATATTCTCTCTTATATCTATCAAGGTTCACTACAAAGTGGTATCAAAGCTCTTTCTTGGGCACAAATGGGCAATTTTTTTCTTTTTATGGATTTTTAAAAGAAAAAAAGGATGACAACATTTAGGTCGATTTATGAAACTTTCTATACAAAATTTGAAGAAACTAATTGTAGATTTGAGTTCCTCTCGAAAAATTACTTGTTTTCCTAAAAATCATCCAAATCGAAGTCAAAGAAGTGGAGTTATCATTGGTTTAAAATCAACTACTTTAGTGGTTTTTTCCAGTGATGGCATACCATAGATTGCATATTGGATATATTTTGATAGAATGCATAGATTTCAGTGAAACCAGTGCCAATAAATTGAGGTTGGATGTGGCATTTCATAATTGTGATAATAATATCCAATCCAAGAATTATCATAGAATTTACAATCATTTTACATTAGCCGCCTCAAACCCTAATAACATAAAAGAGCTCCCTTGAAAAGTAAGTGATTTTCTTTAAAACCCTCATTCTATGTTTGGGTTTTTACAAGCATGATGAATTTTAGAGGAAAATATGGTGGTCCTAGTATTAAAGAATACATAAGAAAGAAATTCAACATGGAGAAAGGAGTGGGAATTTGGGGTAGGTCTTAATTTAAAAGATGTTGCAATCATATAGTGGAATTTTCTTAACTATGACAAGATTAATGCACTTTCAGATGAGGAACATGAATGGGTATTTGTGGACAGGTGGTCTCGTGTTGGGAGGAAGGATAAACAAAATACCAAAGGTTTGTTTTCATGTACAAACTTCCTATTATGGGTTCATGGATGTGTTCAACAAGAAAATATTATTTTTTCTATAAACCTTAGTAGTAATCATAATTTCAACAATGTTAACTTGGCTAAAAGATTGCAAGTTCCTACAAATAATATTCAAAACACACAGATTGAGGGTAAAAAAGTTTCAATTTTTAAAGATTTTAAGATTACCATGGATAAATATTTGTTGCATTTAGATTTCCATTCCATAGATATGGATAACATGTAGATATTGTTTTGGGATACCCTTGGATGGACTCAATCGATATAGGTAATAGTAATGTGCAAAAGAAGTTTTTGAAACTTTGCTACGTGAAATAGAAAAGTACATTGTAGGATATTTCTCTTACAAAACAAGAAGGACCCAATGGGGCACCTAAAAAAGTCCTTGCAAGGAAATTAATTGCAATAACTAATGACACACTAGACAAAGAGTTAGAGGTTGAATCAAAAGAATAATCTCATTAGGGGAACTTTGTTGTCTAAAATGGGCCTCCTAAAGAAAACAATAAAATAAGAGTTATGAATTTTCAGAGGGAAATAAAGAAAACTACTTTTTTTAATTGTCTTTTCTGTTGATTTTTCAATAGGCTAGTTTAATCATGAAGTTTAATCCATTTTATCATTTAACCATAACCATAAATGTTGTAGAAATCAAGATCACAAGAAGAAGCACCATGCACAAGAACACAAAATGTATCCTGGGAAACCCTTCTCAACAAGGGAAGAAAACCCAGCCAAATCCTTTTCTATATTATTCAAGAGAAAGACCTTCACCTCCAAGAAATACCTATCACACAAGAGGGTGCTTAAACCCTAGAACTCTAGCACCCAAGAGAGGTGCGCACCTTTTGCCAAAGAAGTGTACTTGCTGAAATTTCCAAACTCACAAGTATGATATGATTCCACAATGGGGAATCATCCCTTGCTTATATTAGACTTGTCAAATCAACAAGGGAATCTATTGGCTCAACAGGGCCGACCTCTCTAAATCACTTTAATAATTTATTATTATTATTAATATTAATATCAACAATATTAGTTATCTTTTACATTTATTATTAATCACATTAAGGTGGGGCCGACCTGTACCCTTTACATAACAATTAGGGTTACATGTAGGTCTGACTCTTGAATAACATATAGCAAAGGATATGATACACCCACTAGTGCTCATCCACTAGGGGCACATCCATAGGGATGTCATAGCTCTGGCTCACTGCATTACATAGAAGAACCAGATCTACACATGTTCACCTGTGCTCATCCACAGGCATGTCCACTCTACAGATCTTCTTTCCCACTGCCTCACACAGGAGAATCATCTGGAGTTTTCTCGTCAACTCTGCTTCTCAGAAGAGGATAACACATCATCTTCATTTATGTTCACATGACGATGCACCCATCACTTTGGGATTTCACACGTTCACCTTGTGCTTAGCCACATGTGCATCCAACTCATCAGATCGCCTTTCCCACTGGATAATCATCTAGAGTTCTTCTCACTCTCTGAATGGAGGAGGTCATCTATAAGTTCCTATCTCTGTCTCAGGCAGGAACCACGTACCCTTCTTAGGGGATTTCTCTCAGGTTTGTAAGCTAAGAGAAAGGCTTCACATAGTTGCAATGATCCAAACCTCATAGGCTTGTAAGCTGGAGAATGTCTCACATAGCTGCATTCATCAACACTCCCTCTCAGCAAGGGAGGCATTCTTCATAATGTCAGGTCTCACACRGATGTACTTTGAATTTTGTTTTTGGTTGGAGTCATCAATACTCCCTCTTAACTAGGAAGGCATTTTTCACCAAGTTACTCTAGTGAAGATGTCTATAATCTGCTTATGTGTAGGAAGGTACTACAAGTGTACGATTTTCCTCTGCATCATATCTCTGATCTAAGGCTATTTCATCTCATCGTGTTTCGATCCATATGGAAACATTTTGTTCTGAATGAGCTTTACACACGGCTCTTGGTTATCATCATAGGATCCATCTCATAGTTAAGTAAATCTGTTAGAAACTAGTGAAGCCACATTGCTTCGCACACTTGATGCTATTTTCTCTGACTCTATGGTACTTAAGGTCACATAGTTTTATTTCTTGTTGTATCAGGAAACCATGGAAAACTTTATGGTAGAACATCAACCAGAGGTGTTCTCCCAGTCCACTGTAATTTTTCTCAATCTGAATCGGCATATCCTACAAATTCAAGTTCATACTGGAGGCATATCTCAGGCCATATCCAACTGTGCCTCTTATATATCTCAATACATGTTTTGTTGTTGTCTAGTGAGTCTACCTAAGCATATTCACTGCATGGCATGAATAAAGTCTAGTGTTAACCAAATACATCAGTGATCCAATCAGCTTTGGACCAATCTCGGCTAAATCATCATGAACCTTCTTCTTTAAATCCATCACGGTGGATTTTGCATTCTGTCATACTGAACTTCTTTAATATTTTCACTGTATATTTTCCTTGACTCAAGAGAAATCTTWTCGTTCCTCTATCATACTTCTTGTCCCAAGAAGTAGTGCATCATACTCAGATTCTTCATCTCGAATTCAGAAGTCACGGATTACTTGTATCCAACAACAACACTTTCTGAATAAGTCATCAAGATCAGGCTCTCGTCATCAACACTATAATGATATAGGTTTGGATCAACAACACTCTTGCTGAAATCCAAACTCATCAAGAATCTATCTATCTGATATAGTTTCCAACTCATGGATGGAAGTGCATCGGGTTTACTGGAACAAGTGTCTTATCATAGACAACTCCCTTTGTTTGTAAGAAATATTTGGCTATAGATTTCATTTTGTATTTCTTGACACTTCCATTAGTTGCATGCTTGATCTTAAGATATACTAGTATTCTTTTGTTATGGCATCTTTCCATACTTGTTCTCTTGTTGCTTTCTTAAGAAGAGAAGGCTCAACATCAATGAAGTGGCTTATGACTGAAGGATAGCTCGAATTGCCTTCTTGGAATGTGCCTTGATGGGATTTCATGTTTCTTTGCCTCTAGGTAGCCCTTTTATGTCCTACTGAAAATATCAACTGGAGTAACTGGATCAATTGGAATAATGTATGTCTCCCTCTGAACTGCTAAAGGGGGAGAACAACATTGTCTCACTATTAATCTTCATCTGAGATTCTTTGCATTTTGAAGAGCTATCTCTTCTTCAAGGGAAACATCGTTTCTTCTTGTTCTTGTATGATGAACAAATTAAATATGGTTTGGACTCCCGTACCAGGGATAATGGTCCAAATATTGAGAGCTCTCGTACTGGAAATAATATTCATCATTTATTAAAAAAAAATGCAATCAACTATAAGATTAGAGATCAATCGATTTACCTAGTTGTAGTCATGTCCTTTTAGAGTAAGCACTTCTCCTCTCTCTTCTCTTCACTCTTTTGAGGTGGATCTGGATCAATGTCAGCGGTGGAAGCATATTGTCTTTCCTTCTTCTTGGTTGGACATTTTCTTGCAATGTGTCCATACTTGTCACATCTGAAGCACTAAATTTCTGAAACATCTCTTCTTTGATAACCTGGATTTGATGAAGACTTTTCACCCTTAAATGTTTTCCTGAAATTTATTTTGAATTTTCCTCCCTTCTTTGTATGAAATGCAAGAGCATGATTTTCTTCTGAGGAATCTTCCACTCCTCTATTTCTAAGTCTAAGTTCTCCTTGAGTGCAATCTGTCCATAGACACTCAAAGGTTGGTAGAGCTTCTCTTACACTGATACTTTGAATGAAAGGCTCCCATGATTTTGGAATATTCTGGAGAGTGGTTAAGACAAGTTCTCTATCAGACATGATTTCCCCAATGGTCTCTAGATGTTCTTTAATCTTTGACAACTTCATAAATAAGAGTGCAACTGTGTCATCCTTCATCGTCTTGGTACTTTGAAGTTGGCTCTTTAAGGTAAGATCTCTAAGAGTGTTTTCACTTTCAAACAATCCTTTTAATGTTTTATACATATCATAGGTTGTCTTCAGATTTGCAATACAGGGTAAGAGGTGATCTCTTATTGAGTAGATGATTATTTTTCTTTCTTTGACATCTTCTTCTTTTCTTATCTTCTTATTTTCTATTTCGGTAGTTGTGTCTGGTAGAGTTTTAGTTGTTACATCCAAGAGATCATGTTATTCAAGAGTGACTAGAATCTTTGATTTCCAAGGGTTGAAGTTGCTTGCTCCATCAAGCCTATCTTCTACTAATGTTTTGTTCTTCATTGATTTGTTTCTTTGAACACTTGCCGACTGGATTTTGAAAAACTAATGATTAGGTTGAATTAGCAACCTTGGATTATTTGGACTTATGAATGCCAATAATAAATTTGGTAGTATCACTAAGATGCTTGCTAATTCAAGAAAAACGTTTCTTCAGAAACGCTAGAATTAATATTCTGTAGGAATCTCTGGTACCCTTGAAACCCTAGGTCCAAAAATCAAAATTTATCAGAATTTCATTTTGAGAGCTTCTGGAGATGCGTTGGAAGAAGTTGTACTCTTCTATGCCAAAAGTAGCTCCAGTTTCCAAGTATTAAGGGTTGAATCACTACTGAGAAGGAGGTCGTACAGATTTTCTGGAAACCCTAGGAGGGTCGTACGGTTTTGTAGAAGAGGAGAGATGGATGATAAAAGATTGTAGATTGTGCAATGGGTTCTTCAAGACCTATGCTCTGATACCATGTTGATTTTTCAATAGGCTAGGTTAAGCATGAAGTTTAATCCATTTTATCATTTAACCATAACCATAAATGTTGCAGCAATCAATATCACAAGAAGAAGCACCATGCACAAGAACACAAAATGTATCCCGGGAAACCCTTCTCAACAAGGGAAGAAAACCCAACCAAATCCTTTGCTATATTCTTCAAGAGAAATACCTTCACCTCCAAGAAATACCTAGCACACAAGAGGGTTCTTAAACCCTAGAACTCTAGCACCCAAGAGAGGTGCGCACCTTTTTCCAAAGAAGTGTACTTGCTTAAATTTCCAAACTCACAAGTATGATATGATTCCACAATGGGGAATCATCCCTTACTTATATTAGACTTGTCAAATCAATAAAGGCATCTATTGGATCAACAGGACCGACCTCTGTAAGTCACTTTAATAATTTATTATTATTATTATTATTATTATTATTAACAATATTAATTATCTTTTACATTTATTATTAATCACATTAAGGTGAGGACAACTTGTACCCTTTACATAACAATTAGGGTTACAAGCAGGTATGACTCTTGAACAACATATAGCAAAGGATCTGATACACCCACTAGTGCTCATCCACTAGGGGCACACCCATAAGGATTGCATAGCTCTAGCTCATTGCATTACACAGAAGAACCAGATCTACACACGTTCACCTGTGTTCATCCACAAGCACGTCCACTCTACATATCTTCTTTCCCACTGCCTCAGAGATGAGAATCATCTGGAGTTTTCTCGTCAACTCTGTTGCTCAGAGGAGGCTAACACGTCATCTTCATTTCTTTTCACATAACGATGCACCCAGCACTTTGGGATTTCACACGTTCACCTTGTGCTCAGCCACAGACATGTCCAACTCATCAGATCACATTTCCCACTGGATAATCATCTGTAGTTCTTCCCACTCTCTGAATGGATGAGGTCATCTCTACGTTCCTAGCTCTGTCTCAGGCAGGAACCACGTACACTTCTTAGGGGATTTCTCTCAGGTTTGTAAGCTGAGAGAAAGGCTTCACATAGCTGCAATGATCCACACCTCACGGGTTTGTAAGCTGGAGAATGTCTCACATAGATACATTCATCAACATTTTCAAGTTATCTCTTTATAGGTTTTCTCAAATTTCAAGTGTAGGCACTTGTTGGATGTGGAATTAAATTTTGCATCCAACAAGCACCCACTCTACATGTTTTTTATAGACCCGTGGTGAGATAAATTGGAAATACATGGGTGGGAAGAAAAACATGTTTCTTGAAAGAAACATTTTTTTTCATGTATTTATAGTTTATCTCATCATGGATCTATCAAAAGTATGCAGATTTTATACTAGTTAGATGTGGAATTTAATTACACGTGCAATGAGTGCCTACACTTGAAATTTGAGTAAACCTATAAGGAAATAAGTCAAAAATATGATTAAAAAAATGTAGATTTCCTCCTTTCCCTCCAAAAATATTTACCCTTATGGTTACATCATCATATTGAATCCCATTAGTTCTTTTAAAGTTGATTTTGATAGTACATTTTTTACCTCAAAATTCCCTTAATATGATAGTAGCACATGAAAAAAATCCCTACAATGGGCATAAAAGGAAGAAGAAGCTAATGAACAACATGTTGAAGAGTCAAAGAAAGAATAACTAATAGTTAAGTTTTCTATATATCGCCACCGAGAACACTAAGAGAAACAACAATGGTCAAGGCAAGGGCATGAGCATCAACAAACTTAYTATGGATCAACATATAACTAGAAAAGAAACCATTATGGAGGCACATGCAGGACTAAAAGCAATGCATGGAAATATTAGAATAGTGTGGCAAAGACATGGATCCCAAGGAGAAACTAAAATCAAGAACGAGGAAAAGCCACAGTTGGAACCCATGTCCACATTTCACTAGGATGGATAAATGTTGGTACCAATTGACTACATTTCTTAGCAGTCATATTATATGGCTTATTTCCATGTTTCAAGGACGAAACATGAAAAGGGGAATGGAATGGAATGGAATGTACCTAGGGAGGTACCTAAGGGAATTATGAATTTTATGTGGCCACAATCATGGAATAGGCCCACTTGTTAGTTGATGGGTAATAAATAGGCCCATTAGGTAGTTAAAAGGAAATAATATAATAAGAAAGGGTAGTTAGCATAGACCCATAAGAATACACATGAGAAAGTATAAATGCACATGAATATCATTGTATTGAGGATATGTTGGATGTGTTGTCTTGTAGAAAGCATGACTTGTGGAGTGATTCCTTCCATAAGGACTATTTGATGGTGTTACCCTACCTTAAGGGTTCTTCTTTATATTTTTTTGTTCTTTATGGTGTGATTGTTTTGTTATCTATGAAGTTTAAGGGATAACTTCTTAAGTTAATGGATATATTCTCTCTTATATATATCAAGGTTCAATGCACTATTGATGATGTGGTTGAAGCTATAAAAGGGATGACAAACCAAAAAACAACAGATTTAGTTGAAATGTGTTTGAATTCAACATTTTTTAGTTTCCAAGGGGAAAAATTATGTAAACATACTTGTGGAATGTCAATGGGATCACCTGTATCCCTTGTTATTCCCAGTTTGATCATGGAGGAATTTGAGAATAAGGCCCTTGCCTCTTTTCCTCTACAACCTAATATGTGGATAAGATTAAACATACTTGTGGAGTGGCGATAGGATCATCTATATTCCCTATTGTTGCCAATTTATTCATATAGAATTTTGTATGGTCCTTGTCTCTTTTCCTCTACAGCCTATTTTTTTTTATAATATTTTTGGATGATAATTTTGTCATCTTTTTGCAAAAACATTAGATTCTAAACAAGTTTGTTGACCACCTCAATAATCAATTCAAACATATAAGATTCACTATGGAAATTGAAGAGAAAGGAAGCCTGCCCTTTTTTAACTTCTTGGTCACTAAAAGTCTTAATAGATCTATGGAACACCATGTATTTAAGAAAAATACGCATACTAAGAAATGCCCGCATGTAGAATCCCATCACCATTCCATGCAAAAATTTGGATTTCTCAACACTTCATCAACTAGAGCCCTTAGAATTTTAGACAAAGATAATTTGGAATAAGGAAGATGAGTCCATCTTGTAAACAAATTTAGACACCATGGGTACAAACAAAATGAAGGGGTGGAGGCCTTTCAAAATGCAAGTAAAGGTCCTAGGAACAAAGCATGTTCCAAAGAAGTTTCCAAAGTATTATTTCCTTACATACAAGGGACTACTGATAAAATAGCTTGGGTTTTGAAGAAGAATAATAACAGTGAAAATTTCAAACCCCCAAACCATTGTTATAAACTCCCTAAAATTTATAAATGACCTCATCAATCTCATGAAACAAAAAGGTGTCTACATGATTTCATGCACATGTGAGAAACCTCACGTTGGTGAAATTGGTTGGTCCATAGAAATCAAGATGCAAGAGCACCCCCAAAAAGATCAAACACAACCATATTTGTCCTTCTACACTCATTGATCACTCAGATAGGACAAAACACCACATTTGCATTGAAGAATCCAAAATATTGGCCAAGGTAGATCATTATTACAATAGAAAATGCAAGGAAGCAATTGAGATTGAAAAATGACCAAATAACCACAATTGAGATGATGGGTGGAAAATAAACCTTATTGAATCCTAACCTTACATCACTCGAGAGATATTTAATCAAATTAACAATTAAATTGTATTATAAAAAAATATAATATTGTAATAAAATAAAAATAAAAATTAAATTAAAACTTTCTATATTACATAAAAATAAGATAAAACTATCCTCGGACGAGGTGACACCTAGTGATGGAGAGTCACATGGCGCGCTAGAAAAGAGGGCAGTTAAAGCCCCTCATCGCCAGCATCCTCTCCAGTCCATTCGCAATGCCTAGCATTTAATCTGGCCAAGGTTTAGTGCGCTGGAATAGTGCAACAGCTCTAATGGCATTTCAAGTTAGGCCCTCTGGTACTGGTACGATGCATCCAACCCACATCACCCTATCATTCATGGCTCTCCTAGCCATCACCTCACTCATCATCACATGTGTATTTCCCGACTACAGCCCTCATCTTCGACATTTGTCTTCAGTTTTTCGTCATCCCCCGGGTGTTTAGCTTCGAGCACTCCAAACCTCTGTAACTTTCCTCTGGCCCATCCCAATCATTTATGGCATCCCCACCATGAACTCTCCCCCCCATAAGCTTAGCCTTTCCATGCATTGCAAAAGAGGCAAGTCCAAGCGTGGGTCGGCCTACTACAGTCAAGTAGGCATGCATCGATGCCTAGGATCGACCTCTCTCTCTCCCATTCCAAGAAGTACCTCGGCCCGCTCTCACCACTCTGATCAAAACTGGGGTAAGGAAGCTCAGACTGAACCTCACTCGCCAAACCCGGAGCCATTCTACGGAAGTTGCGTAGTAGAGGAGGAGATTCCTCCTAGCTGGGAAAAAAATCCTCCTAACTTGCAGGATATCGCTGGCGAGCAGATGGCACAAACAGGCATTGGAATTCCCTTGAATTCCCCCGATATGTTCATGATAGGATGTCTAGTGGAAGAGGAATTTTCTCCTCTGATGTCGGATTACTACCAGAATCTCGTTGACCCCATCGACAATGACCCATGGATAAGATGGGGAGAAATATGGAGCGAGGAGGACAATCGCAACCCACCCAATAGAGCGACGCATATAAGAGGGCCAGTGGGATCGACTCTAGACAACCATGAACCGTCCATTACCTGCAAGCTCACGAAGGATAATTTGGCCCTCATTTTTTAAATGAGAAGAGACTTGGTTGAGCAGACGCACAATCAGAGCATCCTCAGCAAGCGCTTGGATATTCTGTTAGAATCCCTGTCAAGCGAGCCTACAAAGAGCCCCTACGCAACTTGCTGCCAGTCATACGCCTTCACAATCCGCCAGGATGGATGCCCGGGTTCGCCTCATGTCTAGTTTTTTAACTGTTAACTTTCTAGTCTTAGTTACAATGTTCTTTGTCGTCACTAAACCCTAGTTCACTAATTGGTCCTACAACAATGCCAACCACCTGTTTTGGTTTCCATGCATGTAGCAGAACAAATGACAACTCCCAATGGTTTTCTAAACATGTGTTGTCTTCTGGTCTTTTAACAATAACGACCACTTGTTTTAGTTTCCATACATATGACAGAACAAGTGACGAGTCTCAATATATGCTCAAACATATGTCACTTTTTTATAGTGTAAGATAATACAATTTTTTTTTACTTAAAAAAATAACAAAATAAAATTACTATAAAAACTTCAAAACTAATATTATAAATAAAACCTTTTTATTTTACATTACAATCAAAGCTTAATTTAATTTATTAAATTCCTCAAAAGCAATAAAAATCAAAACTTAATTTAATTTATTAAATTCCTCAAAAGCAATAAAAAGTAAGGAATATTGTTAATCTATCCATCCAAAATCAAAATTTATCTTTAATATATCAATTCCAAATTAAATTTTAAATTTTATGTATTCTAAAATAAAATTTTAATTTTAAATTAACTCAATTATTACTAAACTACACTAATATGCCCATTTAAAATAATCAAAATTAAATTAAATTAAACATAAACGATATGTAGCGTTTCAATTAAACTACAATTAAGTTTTATGGAAACTTGTCACAGAGAATCTAGTTAATAGAAAAAACACATAAAGCTTGCGAGAGAGAAAAGAGAAAGAAAGACAAGTTTGAGAGAAAAATGAATTGTATTAACTTAACATTAAGAATGAATAATACACACGCAAATATATAATCCAAGAGAAGCAATGCACCAATCTTATGGAATACATGTTTCATAGGAGTGATCTAAAGGAGATATGGACACTAACTCAATGTAACGAGAGTCAACTACTAGCTAGTTCAGTTAATTGTTTAAGAGGAAACATTTTAACTGAGTGACAAGTGTGGAGACCAAGAATAGCAACAAAGTTACCAACTTAACGAAAACACTCTAGAGTTATCGTTTTCCATAGTGGTTATTTGTACTCTCGTTTCAAAAAGTGGTGTTGCCTGTAGCACCCCTTTTTTTAGAAGTGGTTAAAATTGTGACTTGTTTGAAATCGTGGTCTTGACATTGGAGAGAGAACCCTGAAATTGACCCTCGAATAGAAAGTGATGTTATTGGTAGCACCACTTTTGGGGGGAGTTAAAACTATGAGCTAATTGAAACTGTGACCTTGATCACTAACACCACCGCAAAAAAAACATTGAAAAACGACTCCTAAATCTAAAATTGTTATTACTTAATAATTGATTTACTAATTAATTTTGTTTTTTTTAATAATTTACATTAAGAAAATAACTAAATTGAAAAAAAAAACAACCCTTAAAAAAAATGGGGTAAAAAAACACAAATTTCTTTTAAAAATAAAGAAAAAAAACATTATTAAAAAAATAGTGTAAATCAAAATATTTTAATAAAAAAATTCAAAAATAACTTTAAAAAGTAAAATTTATTTTTTTTCTAAATTAAAAAAAAAAAACCTTAGAACTCTAAATTTAAAAGATAAAAAAAACACTTAAAAACACAATATTTTTTTTATAAACAATTTTAAAAAATAAATAAAAATAAAATAAAACTAAAACAGAATTTTTTTTTTTTAATTTTAAAAATATAAACATTAAACGGAATATTAAAAAAAAACTATATTATACTAAAAAAAATAAAAAATAACAATAAAACTAAAATCTTAAATAAAATTTAAAAAACTAAAATAACAAACCTTAATAATAAAATTAAACTAAATGAAATACAAAATAAATTTAAATAATTTTTAAAATAAATTAAACCAAACCATATATTTAAATAATTAAAAAAAAAAATAGCTTTTGTAAACTCACGGGGAGGGAGGAAATGCGGAGCATCGACCCTCCCCCACGCGTTTTAAAAAATTAAATCTTTTAAATTATTTAGATATATGGTTTTGGTTTAATTTTTTTTAATTATTTACGTTTATTGTGTGCAATTTAGTTTAATTTTATTATTAAGGTTTTTGTTTTTTTTTAATTGTAATTTTTTTTTTTTAATCTAAAGTTTTATTTTATTGTTATTTTTTTATTGTTTTGTTTAATGTTATATATTTTAAATTTAAAAAAAATAAAAATACTTCATTTAATTTTTGTTTTAAGTTGTCTTTTTTAATTTTTATAAAACAAAATTTGTGTTTTTACGTTTTCTCTTTCCAATTTTTTTGTTTAATTTTAAGTTGTCTTTTTTAATTTTTTATAAAAGAAAATTTGTGTTTTTACGTTTTCTCTTTCCAATTTTTTGTCTATTAAATTTAGAGTTTTGAGTGTTTTTTTTTTCTCTCTCTATATATATATAATTTATTATATAGTTTTTTTTTAATTTTTTTATTACAAAATTTTTATTTTCATTTTTTTTTCTAAAAAAATTATTTTTTTATCAAAAAAAAATAGTAAATCAATTAATAAATAATAACACTTTTAGATTTGTCCGAGCGATGTAGATTAGTTGGTGATAGTGTGCATTGTTAAGGCAATCATTGTCATGTCGTTGGTCCAAATCTTGCAAAGTCATGTGTATCATGTGTGGGACCACATGCGCACACTTGGAGGTTATCGTGGTAGCAGTCGGAATCAACCACATGTCAAATGATTATGAGTCCACCGAGTTGTCAATTCCGCTAGATACAAAAAAAATAACACTTTTAGATTTAGGATTCGATTTTCAGTATTGTATTTGTTGTAGTGTCAGTGGTCAAGGCCACATTTCAATTAGGTCATAGTTTTAACTCCCAAAAAAAAATGGTGCTACTAGTAGCATCATTTTTTGATTTAAGGGTCACTTTCAGGGTTTTTCAGGGTCTGTTTGCAATGTCAAGTGTGTGATTTCAAACAAGTTGCAATTTTGACCACCTTTTGATTTGAGGGTTGACTTTAGTGTTTTAACCCAACAATATAATATTTTTGGGATAGATTTCTCATTTTGAGGTTACAATTCTCGTTAAGTTGGTAACTTTATTTAGTGCATCCATGCAAAGTAAGCGCACCTTCATTCCCTAAAATCTAGGAAATAGATGCATGAGTGGTCATCCACTAGTCAACTAAGATCAATTGTAGCTGAATTGAAGTCCTAACTAAAGTGATAATGCACCATATTTTATAAGAAACATCCTAAATTTTAGGAGCGCCCTATATTGTAGGAGAATATTCTCAACTCAAAACTTAGAAAAAGTGAATGTGTAAAAGTGTGTAATATCTCCAACAAAAATTAAAAAATCCTCTATTAAACTATAGTGATATTCGTATAAAAATTAAAAAAAATCCTATATAATTAACACAATCCAGGAAAAGACTTTTTAATTTATACATTTACTTATTTATCTTTTTAATAAAATTAAAAATAATAACAAATGAGTTTAAAATTTTAAATAAAATAACCTAAATGATAATTAATTATTTAAACTATAATCAATTCATACTAATAAAATGGACATTAGATTTTCTCTTTACAATTCTCTAATAATGAATATATTTGATTCTCTAATAATTCTTTAAAAATGATCATAGAATCAAATAATGGATCATATTTGATTGATATGAAACATCAATAATACTAATATGTTTAGTATTTATCTAAAAGAATTTATGAACAAAAATTAAGTATGGTGGGATGGCATAGTGGAGTACAATTACATATGTTAAGACTTATCTAAAAGAATCTATAAACAAAAAGTAGGTATGGTGGGATGGCATAGTGGAGTACAATCTTATCTAAAAGAATCTATACCCAAAAATAGGTATGGTGTAATGGCATAGTGGAGTACAACTACATCATAAAGAATGATGTGTGTGATAATGTCAAAATCGGAGGGAAAATCAATATTGATTTCAAGTGGGTGTATAAGGTAAAAAATAATTAATGGTTCATAGTGAGAGGAATTTTTTTGAGGGAGTTGACTATGACGAGACGTTTGCTTCAGTTTCCAAACATTCTTATATCATGATTATGATATCTTTAGTTTCATTTTTGTATGGCAGTGATATCAAATGGATGTAAAGACAGTGTTCCTCAATGGTGTGATTGAGAAAGAGGTATACATTAATTAACCGAGAGAGTTTGAGGTGAATGGGTGAGATACCCATGTGTGTAGGTTGAATAAATCTCTTTACGAGTTTAGCAGAGACCATGTGCTTGCCAACTCCATGATCAACAAGTACTTGTTAGGTTTGGGCTTCACCAAAACTTCTACAAATCTTAATCTTTATTACTCATTTGATAGATTTGATCTATCTGTTTTGGTCCTATGTGTAGATGACCTAATACCTATAGGGAGTTATGATAAGCTCACCATAGGGTGCAAGGAAGACTTGGCATGAGATTTTGAGATGAAGGACATTGCACTCGTGCACTATTTATTGGGTCTAGAGGTGTGGTAGAGTCTAGAAGAGGTGTTCCTCAGACATGATAAGTATACGGTTGAGATGTTGCAGAGGTTTTAGATAATGAACTATCAGCCATTAATTGCTCCCATGGCACCAGATATGAAGTTGTATGCTTATTTGAATTCAGAGTTGGTAGAGCTTCCAATGAATAGACAATTGATTGGATTTTTTATGTATCTAGTCAATATTATATTCTAATATATGTTTGTAGCCAACACCTTCAACTTGTATATGGATGTGTTGACATAAATTCATTGGGTAGATGTAAAACATGTGCTATGTTACTTGAAGGACACAATACATTATGGTCTACAATATGTAGGAGACAGTGAGTTGATGTTTCATGGATTTTTTTATTCTGACTAGGGAAGGGATGCTAATGACATGAAGAGTAATTCAAGTTGTTGCTTATATTTGGGTTTAGTGGTAATGTCTTGGTTCAAGTAGAAGCAGGATTCAGTGGAATTGAGTTTAGCAAAGGTATAATACATGGCAGTAAGTACTTCTAGTTGTGAATCCATCTGGCTTTGCAAGTTGATAGCAACACTCACATGCAGGGTGTTGAAGATCAATGTGGTTTACTATGACAATCAAAGTTGTATCAAACTCTCTGAGAATCCAATTTTCCATGATCACTCCAAGCACATTGACATCAGGTACCACTTTTTTCGAGACAAGGTTCCAAAGGGAGCAATGGCTCTATTGTATATTAGACATATCAACAAGTTGAGGATATATTAACTAAGTCTTTGGCAAAGAGGAAGTTTGAGATGTTGAAGGAAAGACTGGGATTGTTGGATAACAATTTCCTCACTAAGAGGGAGCATTAGATTTTACCTGGTGTAGCTCGAATAGGTTATGTAGCACTAATGGCACCCTTGCTAAATTGTCCTTGGTTCTTTTGTGCAACCACAAATGAGGACAGTAGGTAGCAAGGCACATCACTAGTGAAATAAAGGATGTGCATCGCAATTATGTAGGAGAGAGATGGAGAGGGCACATGCATACCTCTAGCATGCATGCACCAACCTTAAATTGTTTCCATGATTAGAATTGCTACTCTAGATTTATTAATTTCCAATTTCAGTTCAATTTCCATTTCAGTTAGTTTTCTAAATCCAAATTTTATTTTTCTAGTTTTAGAAATAGGTGCTTGAAAGGATGACTTAGTCAAAGTAGGGCACAAATCTCTAGGAGATAGCACTTCCCTTTATGCACGCTTGCTATTCCTAATTGACCATTCTAATATAGGCACACTCTGTCATGCAGTTCTAGGTGCACTTCCCTATGCTAGGATTAGAATTAGGGTTAGGGTTTAATCCTCCAACCTAGGCATACTATCAAGATGGAGTGCATTCACTCTAAACCCAACTCCTTGTAGTCTATAAAAGGAGTGAGAGAGTCTTCCACTGGGTTGGTTAACAAGATTGAATTTTTGAGATATATCATTGAGTTTACCATTTTTCTAGATTTAATAAAATAGTGATGTAGATTTCAAATTTCAGTTTTTCATGTATTCTTAGTTAGTCTTTCCAGTGGCATGTGTTTTTAGATTAGCGTATTCGAAGACAATTGTTTTGATAGGGTTTTAGTCTTAAAGTAACCTAGGATTTAAGTTATTCTTTGAGTGCATAATCTACTACCATGGTTTGAGAAATTTCAATAGTGACTTGTCATCATTTTAAGGGCAATGGTTCTTTTCTCAACTTCCTTGGTGGACAAGGCTTTAAAACATGCCTTAGTGGGCATGTTCTTCATCCTCAATGATCACAATCATGTTCCATGTGAAGCACCTCTAGTGCGATGAACTTCATCAACTCTAAGAAAATAATGAAGTTTTGTTTCCCCAACCTATTGAATCTTTTATCAAAGGGAGTTATTTTGGAGCTATTAAGAAACATAGTCCAATGCTTCATTCACTCGTGCAATTACGTTTTTGTGAAGAAGATGCAATCTAGTGCCCACAACCTCTAAGAAAGGCCACTATCTAAGGGATGGGATATAATCTTACCACCAAACAATTCACATGTTGTTGCATCTTGGCATACACATTAAATCCCGAATTCTTCCAATTGAGAGTATGCAAATCAGATTATGGAGGTGAGAAACACTAAGAAAAAATCAAGTTTTGTGCATACATACTTTTTTAGCACCCTAAGATATACCTAACCAAATAGGCTAAAGCTCTAAGACAATGGCAATCCCTAGAGAATGAACTAGCCTCTCCACTAGATGAGTCAAAATAAAAGGAATTATTCTTAGAGTGCATGGGCCTATCTAATGTATATATGATCCTCATAAAGCCTTTGTGGAAGTTATTCCAAAACCATAAGTTTTCCCAATCAAAATGCCTCAATTTGTTGGGGTTGTAAAGCCCCGGGTTGGCTTTTAGGGCTATATACACTTCCCTTTTCCCAAGGAGATTCTACATTTGTAGAGCTTCTTCTTTGTCTTCATGGGATCATATATATTAAAATTACTGCATACAAACCAACTTGGAGCTTCCTAAAATTCATAAATGATTCATCTTCAAAACATTGCACTTTTCTTTGTATAATTAAAAGCATAAATATTGGCCAACGCCAACAATTGCTAGTCTAAATTGAGTGTCCAAACAACTCTGGGAGTGGGATCAATGCTCCACCTAACAACCAGAGAGGCTAATTGAGGGATAACAAAGTGGCAACATCCCCCCTTCATTCAACATCACTAGAATAATAAGCAACAATGTTCAACCAAATAAGAGACAATGTCACAACAAAAAGTTATAATTTTAACTTCACGCAAACACATAATACCCAACACACCAATCGAAATTCAAATGCGTTGAATTGTGTTTTCTATCAAGGTCTATCTAAGCCAAGGTATTCCATGAAGCAACTTTCATGTGGACAAACCAAGAATATCTTTCATCACCATTGCATTGTCTTTGATTTCCACAAGTACACAATACATGTTTGAAACTTCTAACGTTACCAATCCACAATCAAATGGTCCAACATGATTAGCACTTGACCACTTCAAAAGGATGTCGATCTTATCATCTATGGGGATAAGGTAAAGCAAGTGGGGAGCAAGCCCTACAACCACCAACAAGACCAATTAACATTGTTGTTGGGCAAATCACAATTTTCTCAACCAAAGGAGCTTGGGACTTAGTTGGTTCATGTGACATTGCAACACTATAAACAAGGGCCTTATAAGGCTCATTTACCTTGTTATTTTGGTTGTTTCACAAAACTGCATGGGTCAAACCACCCTCATTATCAGTTTAGGCTTAAAAACCAATTTGCATTTATATATCCCAGGTACTTATGGTCAAACCACCCTCATTATCAGTTTAGGCTTAAAAACCAATTTACATTCATATATCCCAAGTACTTATGGTTTCCAACACTTGCCTCATCATTTCATCTAAGTTCATATAATTAACTATAATTACTAATTGTCTTATTATCTTATTTCCAAACTAACAAAAACAAATTAAAAGATTGATATTTATACTCGAATGAATATCCTATTTTCCTGCAGTAAGTAGTTATCCTATTTTCCTGCAAGAGTTTGTTCAACTCAACTCATACTTTCATGGCACATTTTCAATATTTTCAACTTTTTTATAAAAATATAATATTACTCTATCCTATTACATTTCACATCTTCAATATTTCTAAAAATTTTTAATAACAAAATAATATCATCACCTTTCCAACTACTCTATCTTAATATTTCTAAATTTTTTAATAACAAAATAATATCATCACCTTTCCAACTACTCTATCTTATTATATTTCACTTATAAAAATGGATTGACATATGACTTACAAGGAAGGAAAATCCCGAAAGGAACATCACGGTGGGAAAAAAATCTGCTGACCACAAAGGCACCAATGTGAAATTCCACGTTCAACAATATTCAACACCATCCAACCACTTTTTAAGACATTCACGGTAACACGTGGAGTTTTGTCATTTTTCTTTCAGCTGAAGTTAAGGAAAGACAAGTAAATGTGAAGTCAAGGGAAGGCAAGTAAATGCGAAATATAATATTTATTTACAGCTTAGAATCACTAATAAGTACAATGCTGGCTGGTCAGTGCCCTCTCGTAACTCGGAAAAAAAAAAATTTGTATTGTATCGCAAATTCTTAGTTTAAACGTTTTAAGTTTTTATTTTTATTTTGGAATATTATTTATTTAATTTTTTTTTGTTGGATTTGCACATTTGAGTGGTTAAGTCTGTATAATCCAACTGTTCCAAAGGTTTTTCAGTATGCTGAATCTATTTATGCATTTATAAATACAATTTAAACAGAAAATTGAGATTTCACCCAGAAAATTGAGATTTCACCCAAATTTATATTGTCTGATTCCAGCCAAAAATGTCAAAGTATAGAAAGTTTAGATAACAACTAACGCAAATGATGCTCAACAAATCGTATCATGGAAATGAAACTATAATCACTTGAAAGCAGGGCTGGAATTTGATGGATAAATTGCCGTCACTGAGAGACAATTTGACAGTCAAATACAATTAAAACTTCTCAAAGACCGTCAACATATTTTATTAAAACTTTGAAAACGGGCAACGGAATCACCTAAACCGTCAAATTTGATAGGCTGTCTCATTTTGAAATTCGAACCCTGCTTGAAAGTATTGTCCTGAACCAGCATAGTTTGCCCAACTATATCGTCTGCAGAAATGCAGGGCATCCCTAACATGCAAACTTACAAGGATGGTTCAAATGGACATGCATCTAATGACCTGACCGCTGGAATCAAGTTATTTCAGTTTGGCATACCTTCGTACTATCCTTATGCTATGTTTATCAGTTAATGATTCTTGCAATTTTTATACTTGTGAATGCACGCACACAAAGTAGCACTCGTAATATATCACAATGGTTCTTGCAATTTTTATAGTTTTGAATGGCACATGCACAAAGTAGCAGTAATATATCTTAAGTGAAAGGATACATCTAATCACAGAAAGAAAAAAATCCATTCATCAACAGTTCATCATTTTAGGTCACGGTGAGAACAGAGATGCATAACAAGCATTGAGTTATGTTTGAACATTGAACTTCACCAACTTAAAAATCTAAAATTAGCCATCCTACATGCAGGACAACCAGTGCTGCATAAAGACTTGTTCATGCAAATAAAAAGCAACATGAAACCGTTGAGAAGACAGAATTATTTCAAACAAAAGAGTAGTCATTCAATTCTGTTTTCTGCATGTAATTTGGAAAAGAAATCTAACTTGCTCAATCTATACAACCTGAATGCAGACAATTGAGATCTCACATCTCATTCTTGAATTATAGTGTACATAAAAATATATAGACATGCTCGTTACTTTATTATATTATCCACTCATAAGAATAAGCATTTTTACTCTATCAAAAGTAGGGATCTCCACGAGACACCCATTGAACTTTACTATACCACTGTGTAGTATACAACCCATAAAAGTACAAATCAGTTCATCAATATATCACGTGCAATAAATCTTGGGAGTAACAGACTGCCAAGAGTCTGGTTAAAAACTCCATCAAACAGCCCTTCAAAAGATAAGATAATCATTAGGTTTTTGAAGCTATGCTTTTGGTTTCCAATGGTACACTGATGATGTTCGCAGAAGCTGTCAACACACTAATGGAGATTGAAATGAAGTGGCACCAGACAACCGAGTACACGAAGCCCATCGTATTATGGATTCTGAAACCTTGAGATCCAGCTGTTCAAGTTCCCCCAAGCCTATTGTATGATTCTCTTTGTGTGCAATAAGGTATCTGGAAGTTTCTGCCTTTTGTGTCTGACCTCCACCCTCTTCAACTGACATCACATACTGAGATACACTCTTTATACTGTTAGAGACTGCCGCTGCAAAGAGATGTCCAAAACTTGACCCTGCAGGTAAAGATAAAAACTACTCCATTAGATCATGAGCATAAAAACAAATAATTTGAAATGCAGTGAAGGGATCAATATAAGCATCACAAGAAACATTTTTACCTCTTTGAGAAAGCTGATGCTGCATTTTATTGTCAGAGAAAGATACAGAATGTTCCGAGTTAAATGCACCATCAACATTTGCAAAGGCAAAGCTCAATGTGTGTTGGATTGCTGATGAATATTCTGACCCGTTTACTTTGGGATGACTCTGAAAAGCAAAGCTTCCCAACACTTGGCATCCCTTGTCGCTCACTATGAATCCAGAAAAAGATGCTTTGCCTGAGAAAGATGACAGAATATCTGTTTTGCTGTTGCAATCAAATGCTGAGCTGAATGAAGCCATCGTCTTCGGTTCCCCTGACCTCAAAGAGTTACAGGTGATCCCCTGTTTCCCTTTAACCCCATTTCTGCTATGCACCGATAATTCTACTTGAGCAGTGATCCAAGAATGCTCTGCAATATCAAACCAATACTAAGTCCAATTTATAAGGAATCTCTGGAATCTGGCATCTCATTCAACAAGCAGGGGCTAGACAAATTTAGAAAAATACACATGGATTTCACGTAATATCCAATTTACCTAGCACTTCCACAGAGGTAAGCCTCTTCTTTGGATCTGTGCATAGCATTCTGGAGATCAAATCCTTGGCAGAAGAAGATATACTGCTCCAAGGATCCTTTGGAAACTGCAGCTTGGCTTCTCTTACTGCATCAAAAATCTTAGATTTGGTCTTACCCCAAAAGGGCGGAATCCCACTGAGAAGAATATAAAGAATTACACCAGCACTCCAGACATCTGCTGCTTGATTGTATCCTCCAGACAAAACCTCTGGAGCTATATAGAAGGGGCTGCCTACAGTTCCATTGAGTTTCTGCCCTGTTTCAAATGGAGAAGAATTAGGCATGAAGCTAAAATATTATTAACAATTCAAACTCGAACAAATGAAATGCTGCAGAACAAGACTATATAAATATAGCACACTTGGGATAAAACATCATTCTATTAGGTAGAAAACCAAAGTTACATACAGACCTACATAAATCTAAAATAATTGAAGCAAATGGTACAACAAGAATTCTGCTCCTATAAGCCTTCTTTCAAATATCAGATCGAATGCCTCAATGCATACCTGGTGTAAAGTAGGTGGCCAATCCAAAGTCAGCAAGCTTGATGGGCGACGAAGGAGACTTTGTTGCAAGAAGAATATTTTCTGGCTTCAGATCCCTGTGCACAACCCCATTATCATGACAATATTTCACCACTTCCATGAGATGCTTGAACAACCTTGCAGCATCGGGCTCAGAATATCTCCCCTGTTTCTGCAACTGGTCAAAAAGCTCCCCACCAGCACATAGCTCCATAACCAAATGCACATACTCCTCCTCCTCAAAGACTGCCTTCAGGGCCACAACATTAGGGTGCCCAGACAGGCTGGTCATGATCTCGATCTCCAATTTCACACTCCGAACATCCTCAGATGTCACCAATCTGTCCTTTGCAATGGATTTGCACGCCAGAACCTCCCCAGTCACTTTGTCTGTACAATACCTGATCTTACCAAATTGTCCCAACCCCAATTCATCCCCCAGCTCATACCTATCCTGCAGGTTACCGGTCTGCTCAGAACCCAATATTGTATCGTTACTGCTCGTCAACGACCCTGTACTGTTTCTGAAGGAGCCCTTGGGCATCGCAGAAATCATGGGCTGCCCACCAGCGCTCTTCACAATCGCCATAAACGAGAGGTGCTTGCCTGACAGAAGCAGAGAGCTCGTTAAACAAGGTCCCCCGAATGAACCCATGCCTACAAAGCACAAGTTCCCCATCTGGGGCAAACCTAACCTAAACCTCGTTTGACTTCAGCTCAATCCAACGGCGTCCAACGCCGGTTAATCCTTCCCACAGGTTGGATAGCACAATGGGACCGTTGGATTCAGAAAACGAACGAACTTTAACCAGCTTATTCATTCAGTTCCCTCAAAACCCCCAAAAACCGGCTTCACCAAACAAAAAACCAGAAGAAACCCAGATCGTTTAAGGCAAAACCCAATTCAACTAACCGAAGCTCATCAACACCCAACACCCCCACCCATCCACGAATCCCCGCCAATACAAACAATCATAGACAAAAAAAACACCCAAAAAGCCATCGCAGACACGAATGCTTGAAACCAACGCAATCTCAGAGAGCCCAAAAATGCCTCTAAATCCAGCAACCCAACACAAAAAAGCACAGCCAAAAATGCGTCAAAATTCCCGAATCGACTTACCTTTAACAACCGCGCTCCTAAAATCAGCAATCACCGGCCTTGTGAAGCGATCTCGGCGCCGCCATGAGCACCACCAGGCAGCTTTTCTCCGAACAACTCTGAAGGACGAATTAATGAAGTAAATCTAGAGGTCTCAGGGACGACTCCACGAGGGGTAGGGGCTACAATACGTCAAAAAAACTGAGAAACAACAGCATTTTCCAGCTTTCCCGTCACGAGACTCCGGGCAGTAAAGCCCCAAAATCATTAAAAACTAAAAACAGCCGTTTTCGTAGACTACTAGTCGATTTTGAAATTTGCATGCACATTGCACGGCAGATTCATCCGAGAATCCTGGAGGACACAAGCCCTCGCCACTCCCATGTGACCACGTGCTCAGCTCCGCAGTTATTTGCTCTACCGTGAGCCGTGACCCCCGAGGTTTCGCCGCCGGTGCCGACGTGCCGTGTCGGGCCCGACGGCTTTCTTACCTGTGGGGCCCGCCGACCGCCGGAGAGATCTCTTAACGGGATTCCCGGCGCTGTATTTTTCACTTAACGGGAATCCGTGCGCCTTATGTTACGTTTCTGACGGCTACTGGCCGGTCACGTCATTGTTCCCGCGACGGGAGCCGGTGGGAAAGCGAGCGGCGAGATATTAATTCGTAGGTGTCTTTGGTGGACACTGACATTGCCGGTTCTCAAGAGGGAACTTATGCTGTGCAAAGGAGGCAACTAACTTACCACCGGGGCCCGGGCCTCGCTCTCCCGTGGTGGGACCCGCGCCTTTTTTATACACGTCCGCATTGTCGGTAGGAGACTCCCTGCGGTGGGTAGGTTAGTTGGGAGGAAGAGTGACGGTTAAGGAAAGAACTAGGAGATACACCGTGGACGTTGACGTGGCATATAATCTCACTATAAGTAGTCCCTTTGCGGTGAGTTTTATGCATAGCATTTACTGCATTTACTGTGAGTGTTTATTTGTGGTGAGTTTTATGCATTGACCTTTCCAACATTTATTTGTAGTTTAACTTTTATAAAATGTGATTTACATTTGTAAATAGAATAGAGTGGTTAACCATTCATCAACAACTATTTGAAAGGAGTAAGTTAAATGGAGAGTAATCTTCTTTTTTTTTAAGGCAAAAAAATGGACCTGGATCCGGTCAGATTTTCAGGGGTAGTTTGAGTTTGGTATGGATCAAAGTTCCATGCATTTCAAAACCTTATTTTAGGGGTTTTGCCCCATTTTAAACCAAGAAAATCGATCAGAGTTCTAGATAGACTGAAAATTTAACACTGCATGGTCAGAAAACATGGTCAGAAAACATGTCCGGAAGGAAGATTGCTCCGAGTTAGCCCACTCCACTTGGAAATCATTACATTTATACCTCTCCTCAAATTTGCCTAATTTAAACATTTTAAATTTTTAACTTTTTAAGTTTTTGACACACCAAATTGGTGTATGAGACCCCCTTGTTTGTGGGACAAGGGACCCCCCTCCACCTAGCGATTTGACTGGTAAAGTCTACGAAGGTATACATACCCTACCCCCCTCTGGATTTGAACCTATGACCTCTTAAGAGGAAACACATGTTCTTAACCATTAAGCCCACTCAAGCTGTATCACAATTACTTTGATAAAATCACAATTTCAACCAATAAAATCTACAATTTTATAAATTTCTGACAAAATTTTAATCAAAACATATCCTAAAACTTAATAAAATACTATAAAAATATAAAAATTCAAATACACAAGTGGAGTATCTTGCATTCTTTATATAATTTAAATCAACATATTTAAATAAAATATTTTTATTATATAAAACAAAACTTAAAAAAATAAAAATAAACTTTTTATAAAACAAGATTCACACTACATGATAATTAATACATATATTTAAATAAAAAATCTTTAACTATTATAACCCGAAATGATCTGCAATCATTATGATTCCCATAACCAAAATGAAATGATGTACAATCATAATGATTCTCATATTCTCCCAACTCCATATGCCATTATAATGTTTTTCCTTGGATTTGTAAGGCCCCACTTCCCACGGTTGAAGTTGGACATAACATCATGAGGTTGGTTGTATTTCTCTACCAACCTAAACCTAAAATTTTGATGGTGAACATCATGTT
>ML795841.1:0-34043 GCA_009831015.1 Picea engelmannii
GCGTTTGATTTTCATTTTCGCCACGGATTTTCGCACAGGATTAACACAGTAGTTATGATGACGTTTGTTATTAGTGCGAAATTACCTGTGCGAAACTGTGCGTGAGAAGGGTTTTAATGATGACCAGCCGCTTTTTGAGTGACGGCCAAAAACAGCCTGTGCGTTATCATTTGAGTGACGGCCAAAAACAGCCTGTGCGTTATCATGGGATTTAAATAAAACCTAAAACATTAATGGTTTTCTTTTTATGAGATTTAAATCAAAACTAACATTTATCATTTTAATAGAAAAAATGTGGCTTTTTTGTGGAGGTCTTTCGGCGTTAACCAGCCACGGTTTTGAGTGGCTGTGCTAGTTTTTATTGCAGATGGTTGAAGTCAACAAACAAATAGAACACGATTTTCATTTTTGCTTGCAGTTGCAGAAGATATCAACGAACAAATTAAAAAAATCAATTTTCATTTTCGGTTTCATTTTTGCTTGCAATTCGCAGACGGTATCAACGAACAAATTAAAAAAATCAATTTTCCTTTTCGGTTGAGTGGGCGGTGATCCAACAGAGCCGAGAGACGCAAACAAAGACAAAGACATGACAGAATTTTTTATTTCATGAAGCTCAACCAAGCTTTGTTTTGACTTTGAGCAGGACACATATGAAGATTACAGAGTACGTTAATGCCAACCAAACTAAATCATCGGTGTTTTCATTGTTGATTACAGAGTGCGTGAGTGCCAGCCAAACTAAATCACCTAATTCGATTTTGCTTAATCTTGACTCTTTTTTTACATTAAAAAAATATCTTATAATATATTTGGTCTTATCGATTTTGCTTATAATATATTTGGTCTTATCAATTTTGATTTAGGTTGGAATTAAAAAAATCAATTCCTTATAATAATCAATGTGTGATACGTTTTCCATTAAATCATATTTTAATATAACCTTGACTTGACGTTAAAATGTCATGCTAATAAAACCTTATTTGACTTTAAAATGTCATGCTAATAAAACCTTATTTGACTTTAAAATGTCATGCATAACTATAGATTGATCTGAAGCTAATATACATAAGTGTAGATTGATCTTAAGGTAATATACATATGTGTAAATGGATTTTGATTGGCTAGAATTACAGAAATCCATGTCTTAGAATTTGGTTGGGCCTAAAATCTTTTTTATTAAAATCTTCACTATTTTATTAAAACAAAAGGTCGTGCTAATAAAACCTTACTTGACTTTAAAATGTCATTGTAGATAAGTGTAGATTGACCTTAAGCTAATACACATAAGTGTAAATAGATTTTAATTATTATAATAACTGTAGATTTGGTAGGAATAAATTTCAATGTTATTTGAATTTTAAACATTAATTTTGTTTATTTTCAATAGAATTTTACAATTTTAATTAAAATAGTAAACCTACTTTAGACCTCTTAATTGTCATGGTTTTTTCCTTGTCATAGTTTTTTCCTACTTCACAAGTAGGGAAAAAATCAATTTCTATATCTAAACCCCTCTCCTTACAATTATGGAATATAGTAAGAGTGGAATGATGGTTTGCCTCATTTAACTTCAAACAACCATTTGTATATTTGATAAAGCCATTTCTATAATTGATAAAGTTGGATAGTTGTTACTCATACGAGTCCTAACATTAAAGTTAATGTGATTTGAAAACTTTGATAAACTCACTGGATGACAAGTAAGAAGACATGAAACAATCCCATCAATCAAGGGCATGGTAACATGTGTTAGTCTCTAATTTTGCTTTGATTTAGTGAGAAATTCTAATCCTAAACCCTCCCTACCTGCACTTCATTGTTTGCTTTCATTTGAATTTAATCTTTGTTTTGAGTTTGTTTTGATTCGCATTTTAGCTTTTTGAATAATTTCTGTAAGTTTGGGGATTTAAGACATGGTTTTACAAGACTTGTCACATCATATGCCTATTTGAATCCTTCAAATTCAAATTTCTTCTAAGTCATTAATAGCACTACTGGAATAACATTATTCCCGTAGCACTAATGTAATAACATTATTCCCGTACCGCTAATGTAATCATGCCATGATAAGCGCCAGCCACCCTGATTTTGTTATGATTACATAAATCGTGGACCGATAATCTGCATGTGTCCCACAATATCACTTCAATCAATTATGCAATTCAAACCGTTACATGATGGGATCATCCTGTACCTACAAAGACCCATTTCAAATCAATTCAATTCCCAAACATCATTATACAACCTTGTCACTCGTTGTTCTGATTTTGTTGAATTATAAGCACAGGTATCTTTCAGAAGAAATTGCTAACAGTTACAGATTGTAAATTTAACTTCTGACAGTGTCGAGTTGCAGCATCGTATTATCAATATGGAAACTAAGAGAAGTGGGCAAATTGTCAGATTGGAACCTGAGGGCACTGAGCTTCTCGAAGCATATCCGTAGATGGCACAAAGGTTTAAAGACGTTGGCTGGTTTGAATTCTTCACCACCTTCCAAGGTCATGATGAACAGCTATCTATGGTGTTTGCACAGAACTTCGATGGTTTCGAAGTGGAGATCGAAAAGTTGTTGATGCTAGTGAAAGAATAATCAATCGCCAAAGCTTGCAGATTGGTAGTTGGAGGAGAACGATGGTGGAAAAAGGAGCATGTAGTCATAGAATTTGTCAATCAATTCTTGCTACAAGATAAGCAAAACCTAGATTGGAGAAAGGGGGTCCCTCACAGTTGGATTAGACAAGAATGGCATATCACTTTGATCATAATTCACAGAAACCCTGGAATTGGTTGATCCAATCCCTAAATCCTGATCCACAGCTAAGAAAACATAAAAGGGGCAAAGGGAAAAAAGCATCTACACAGAAACATGGTATCACAGTTGATGAATTTCTAGTCAAAGAGGAATTGTCTGCAACAAGGGTGACAAGAACCAGTAAGAGAAAGAAATAGACTCAACAATTTCCTGTTGATACTCTTGTAGATTAAAACCAAGACAAGGCCACCACCAACAAAGGTAAGAGATCAAAAATTGATACAAAGATTGAAATGTTTCATGATGCAGAAGTGTTTCCTGATATTGACATTAAAATGGAAGAAGATACAGATGAAGATTACAATGTAAATCCAATTAAACCCACGGTCAAGCATAAACAAAAATTGACAAGTAAGAAAAGTGCCAAAGGAAAAAATGGTAAAGCAATAAAAGAAAGAAAAAGATCAAGTGGAGCAATGGAATTCCAAACAGCAAGAGAAGATACATGATTTAAAAAATTAAAGATGAACACAACAGAAAGAAGAAAAAACATAAATCAAATACAGGAAATACTCTTTTTTGTTTACCTGTTTTAGTCTTTTTCTTCAAGAGAAGTTGCAGAACATCTGGAGAGGAACTTGTTGAAACCAAAAGTGGTTTTTGTTGAGAACATGCCCCTTCACAAAAACCTCTCTTGGTTTTTACACAGATATCACATTTTAAGAGATTCAGATATATCTTTGAGGCCTAATTTTCTGATAAAGCTACAGGAAATACTCTGTTTTGTTTTACATGTTTTAGTTTTTTTCTTCAAGAGAGGTTGCAGAACATCTGGAGAGGAATTTGTTGAAACCAAAAGAGGTTTTGGTTGGGAACATTCCCCTTCACAAAAACCTCTCTTGGTTTTAACACAGAAATCACATTTTAAGAGATTCGAATTGATCTTTGAAGCCTATTGTTCTGATATTTCACAATAAATAATTTCTTGTTTTAGTCAGTAATTTTGGGAGAGGTTGCAGAACAATTGGTGATGCATTTTTGGAAACAAAAAGAGGTTTTTGTTGGGAACGAGTCCCTTCACAAAAAAATCTCTCGATTTTTACACATATATCACCATTTGAGAGATACAAAGAGATTGTTGGACCCTATTTTTCAGGAATTTGCCAGATTTATTTTCCTAAAAAATATCATGGACAACAGTGACAAGCAACCTCATCAATTCGAATTGGAGATCAGATTGGATATTCTCCTTGATTATTTGAAACAAGAAACTAAATATATATGAGGAGGTTTTCAGATCCATTTCTTTTGTATCTTGATAATTATGTATTGTTCTATATAAACTTTGTAGAAGGAGAAGTTAAGGGTCGAAAAATTGGAGATCTAGGGGACCTGTTTTGAAACTCCTTGTAATACATTCATTTTCTATTTGACACTTAATAGAAAAGGAATATGGATGGTTAGACTCTTTTTTATACTCTGTTATTCTCTCTTCATGCTTGATCTCATTATTCAAACTGCAATGCATTTGTTTTCTTGATTATCAATGAATACAATAAAGAATTTGTTGTGGTGATTATTTTCAAGTTTTGATTTCAGGGTGATGTTCTTGTTTCTTAATGATATTTTGAGATAAGAATTTATGTGAAGTTGACAAATTGAAAACTTCATTTTCTCTTTTCCTTAATGGTCTAATCCATCTATGTGACAACCTTTTAACCAATCAATGGGATATCTTATGTTCTTATTCTAAATTTCTTGTTTATTTTAAAACCTTGAGCTAATTTTCAACCACCTTATTAAAAAACCAAACCATAACAACCCTCAAAATAATTTTGCAATAATATGATCATGCCCTAGCTTGCCCTCTCACAGTCAAGTGCGACTTTAAGTATTAACATCTTTTGGCACCGTTGTCGGGGACAGAGACATGAAGTATTTATCCTTGGGAGAACGACAACGATCAATTCTAGCTCTTGATGGTGAACAAGAGTTGGATACTTTTTCTGACTGTATCATTCACCTGGTGACTCCATGAAGGAAGAATCCATTGGCAACTCCACTGATCCGATATGTCAAAGTCTATGGAAGCTATTTTGGCATGGAGGTTTGCACCGTTTAATTTATTTGCTATTGTTGGTTTCCCTAATGATGTTCCCATTATTTATATATGGGGAGATTGCCTTCCATGGTTCAGAGAAAAGGATGAGGAGAATCCAACACTACATTTGATTGAGTTTCATCAATGCATGGATCAACTGAATATTCATCATGAAGATGCATTGATGAAAATGTTTATGTGATCTTTGGAGGGTGATGCACGTGTCTGGTACAGATCTCTTGCTACTTCCAACATTTCTTCTTTAAGAGAATTTCATGCTGCATTCAATGAACAATGCAAAATGTATTTTCCAACTGATCTTCTTCTGGTAGATTGTTGTGAGAAATGTAAATCAGGATATTATTCTCAAGAAATTGATTACTCTAGCAGTACAGATGAAGAGGATAATTACATCAAGGAAGAGGAAGAAGATTCATTATCAGTCATATCTTCTTCTAAATTTGTCCTATAGTGGGAATATTTTCAGCATTCTGATCTTGAAATTCATAATAATGATACTTTAGATGCATTTGGTATCAAGATGAATGTTTCTAATAGTAGTGACTATGATGCAAATGTTGTTCCTAATCTGTTTGAAGATCAGTTGTTGACTGAAGATATTCTTGGTGAAGACCATATTGTAGATGAGAAAGAAAAACCAATAGTTGCAAATATATTTGATGTTGTTTCATATGTGTCTTATGGTCAAAATTATTATGATAATCAAGCAACATATATACACTCATTTTTTTCAGTATGATCGTGAAGTAGAGGTCTTTGGTTTTCAAAGTTCACAAAAAATTTCAAATCAGCCTTTATTTGATGAGTATGATGATGATCTTGAAGACCTGGATCCAGATGTTGATGATATGACAAATTCTAACCAACAAATTCATGAAGGCATTCAAATCATTGTCCATGAAGAGTTGGAGCTGATGTATGATAGTTATGCATCTGATGACGTTGTGGAAGATGAGGATCAACCTCTTGATTCTCTTGATGATAATGTTGTTTTGAACAATGTTATCCAAGAAGCATATGAGCAGGTTCCATATGCTTTTGATAAAACCAGTGATCTTCAAATGAGTTATGCATAAATCATAGAGCAACAATATGGATTCTTGTATCAGCTAGAGATGCAATACCTTTCACAGGATCTTGTGGCTCTCTACATGGAGTTCGTGTTTCCAGAGGTTCAAAATTTTGCAACGTGTGGAATTAAAATAAATTGCAATCGTAAGTATGGGTTGCCCATTCATTTCTTACTAAAAAAATATCATTTTTTCTACATTTTCTTATTTACCTGCAAGGAAGAAGACCCTCTTGGAAGTGAAATCATTTCATGGTTGCATTGGAAATTAGCCTACACATGATCAGCATGATTTCAGCAGGAAAGTAGAGTAGAATGGTTGAATAAGCTTGCATCCAAGCAATTTGTTTTCAGTATGAAAGAATAAGGACTCCATAGCCCAATGGAAAGACTACTTGAAGTTTTGTGATTGTTATTTCTGAGCCCAAATAAAGATTTCATATACCCAATGGACTTGTTTTTATACAGTTGTGTTGTAAATAAAGACTGACAGATGCAGGGAGATCAGTGAATTAGAAGTAAGGAAAAGGCATTGGTCTCCAGTTCTTGGAGTTTATCATCGAAACTCCACCCCCAGAAGGAGCCAGTGTTAGTCTCTAATTTTGCTTTTGATTTAGTGAGAATTTCTATTCCTAAACCCTCCCTACCTGCCCGTAATTTTTTGCTTTCATTTGAATTTAATCTTTGTTTTGAGTTTGTTTTGATTCACATTTTAGAGTTTTTAATAATTTCTTTAAGTTTGGGGATTTAAGACATGGTTTTACAAGACTTGCCACATCATATGCCTATTTGAATCCTTCAAATTCATTTTTTTTCTAAGTCATTAGTAGCGCTACTGGAATAACATTATTCCCATAGCGCTAATGTAATCATGCCATGATAAGCGCCAACCACCCTGATTTTGTTATGATTACATAAATCGTGGAATGATTATCTGCATGTGTCCCATGATATCACTTGAATCAATTATGCAGTTCAAACCATTAAATGATGGGATCATCCTGTACCTGCAAAGACCCATTTCAAATTAGTTCAATTCCAAAACATCATTATACGACCCTATCACTCGTTGTTTTGATTTTGTTGAATTATAAGCACAGGTATCTTTCAGAAGAAATTGCTAATAGTTACAGATTGTAAATTCAACTTCCGACAGTGTCGAGTTGCAACATCGTATTATCAATATGGCACCTAAGAGAAGTGGGTAAATTGTCAGATTGGAAACTGAGGGCACTGAGCTTCTCGAAGCATATCCATAGATGATGCAAAGGCTTAAAGACATTGGTTGGTTCGAATTCTTCACCACCTTCCAAGGTCATGACGAACAGGTATCTATGGTGTTTTCACATAACTTCGATGGTTTCGAAGTGGAGATCAAAAATTTGTTGATTTTGGTGAAAGAACAATCAATCGCCAAAGCTTGCAGATTGGTAGTTGGAGGAGAACGATGGTGGAAAAAGGAGCATGTAGTCACATAATTTGTCAATCAATTCTTGCTACCAGATAAGAAAAACCTGGATTGGATAAAGGGGGTCCCTCACAGTTGGATTAAACAAGAATGGCATATCGCTTTGATCATAATTCACAGAAACCCTGGAATTGGTTGATCCAATCCCTAAATATTGATCCACAACCAAGCAAACATAAAAGGGGAAAAGGGAAAAAAGAAACTACACAGAAACATGGTATCACAGTTGATGATTTTCCAGTCAAAGAGGAATTGTCTGCAACAAGGGTGACAAGGACCAGTAAGAGAAAGAAACAGACTCAACAATTTCCTGTAGATGAAAACCAAGATAAGGCCACCACCAACAAAGGTAAGAGATCAAAAATTGATGCAGAGATTGAAATGTTTCCTGATGTAGAAGTGTTTCATGATATTGACATTAAAATGGAAGAAGATACAGATGAATATTACAATGTAAATCCAATTAAACCCACAGTCAAGCATAAACAAAAATTGACAAGTAAGAAAAGTGCCAAAGGAAAAAATGGTAAAGAAATAAAAGAAAGAAAAAGCTCAGGTGGAGAAATGGAATTCCAAACAGCAAGAGAAGATACAGGATTTCAAAAAGTAAATATGAACACAACAGAAAGAAGAAAAAACAGAAATCAAATACAGGAAATACTCTTTTTGTTTTACCTGTTTTAGTCTTTTTCTTCAAGAGAGGTTACAGAACATCTAGAGAGGAATTTGTTGAAACCAAAATAGGCTTTTGTTGGGAACATGCCCCTTCACAAACACCTCTCTTGGGTTTTACACAGCTATCATATTTTAAGAGATGTATATATATCTTTGAGGCCTAATTTTCTGATAAAGCTATAGGAAATACTCTGGTTTTTTTTACCTAGTTTAGTCTTTTTCTTCAGGAGAGGTTGGAGAACATATGGAGAGGAATTTGTTGAAACAAAAAGAGTTTTTTTTGGGAAAACTCCCCTTCACAAAAACATCTCTCGGGTTTTACACAGAAATCACATTTTAAGAGATTCAAATTGATCTTTGAAGCCTATTTTTCTGATATTTCACAATAAATAATTTCTTGTTTTAGTCAGTAATTTTGGGAGAGGTTGCAGAACAGCTGGTGATGAATTTTTGGAAACAAAAAGAGGTTTTTGTTGGGAACGAGTCCCTTCACAAAAACCTCTCTCAATTTTTACACATCTATCACCGTTTGAGAGATACAGAGAGATTGTTGTACCCTACTGTTCAGGGATTTGCAAGATTTATTTTCCTAAAAAATCTCATGGATAACAGTTGACAAGCCACCTCATCAATTCGAATTGGAGATCAGATTGGATATTCTCCTTGATTATTTGAAACAAGAAACTAAATATAGATGAGGAGGTTTTCATATCCATTTCTTTTGGATCTTGATAATTATGTATTGTTCTATATAAACTCTGTAGAAGGAGAAGTTAAGAGTCGAAAAATTGGAGATCTAGGGGACCTATTTTGAAACTCCTTGTAAGACATTCCTGTTCTATTTGACACTTAATAGCAAAGGCATATGGATGGTTAGACTCTATTTTCTACTCTGTTCTTCTCTCTTCATTATTGAGCTCATTATTCAAACTGCAATGCATTTGTTTTCTTGATTATCAATTAATATAGTAAAGAATTTGTTGTGGTGATTATTTTCAAGTTTTGATTTCAGGCTAATGTTCTTGTTTCTTAATGATATTTTGAGATAAGAATTTATGTGAAGTTGACAAATTGAAAACTTCATTTTCTCTTTTCCTTATTGGTCTAATCCATCTATGTGACTACCTTTTAACCAGTAAATGGGATATCTTATGTTCTTATTCTAAATTTCTTGTTTATTTTAAAACCTTGAGCCAATTTTCAACCACCTTATTAAAAAACCAAACCATAAGAACCCTCAAAATACTTTTGCAATAATCTGATAATGCCCTAGCTTTCCCTCTCACAGTAAAGTGCAACTTTAGGGACTAACAACATGAGTGAGAGTTATAAGATGCATCAAGGTGTTATAGTTACTTCTATAAGCATTTGAGACTTACACCACCTAGCAAGGTTCATTGGTTGTCATACATTAATATAATATAAATATAGCCTCTGATTAATCAATTTTTTGTTAAAAATTCAAAAACCAATTACATAATCAACGATAACACTTATCACACAATCATTTGGATTAGACCCAATTAACATGAATAATGTAACATTTCTTAAAAAGTTTATTGAATTTAATGATTTTATTAGTGACTTATATCTTAAGTTAAAATTTTATTAAGGACATTGTATCATTATTTTTACTGTCGTGCCCCCAAGAGTCATGTACAAGTCCAATCTTGGCATCTCGTGGACGTGACACACTACGACGGTTCTCGCTTGGCAACTTCACTCAACCAAGGATACTTCACCCGAACTACACCTATTCACCTAGAGCATACCCATGCTTTGTTCTAGGCTACTAAGAAGTCGCATCCTTACTCTATGCAACTCATTTGTATACTTACATTTGTTAACATTCTTTAACACGTAGCAATTTGGAATACAACAAAAAACATGAGAAACACATGAGACAAATATAGTGTGGCCGGCACCAGCAGTGCCTAATACATGGATTTGTTTATTATATTGTGAAATTGAAACAAATCTTTACAAATAGGGTACTAGTGTCCTAGTTACATAGATGGGTAGAGTCTCAAGAATCCGCCTTAAACATCAAAATTGTCCATACCTGTGGTCCTGTCACACCAAGACTTCCCCTGTGCTCCTCCTTTCCTCAGCCTAAGGTGTGCCCCACTTGTGCACCTAGCCAAAGACTCAGAGCTCCATGTCTCTTGTCTTCACTTTTTCTTTCATGTCTTCCTTTGGTTGTGCGCCCTTGCTCTTATAGGCACTCCAAGGGTCACTTGTGTGAAACTTCATGTATTTTGGTTTTGTCGCACCCCTTTGCGAATCATTACACTCAACCTACTATTGTGCCCCTCCATGGACCTAGGTCGCCCAAACGTGATCATTTTTCCATCAATTCTCGCACCTCTTGGACCCATGCGCCCCATCCTTGGGTGTGTGCCCATTTTCTTGTGTCAATCATCATGACTCTATTTAGGTGTGTCAATGGTCGGGTCATCCAACCTCTTCGGTGTGCCCATGCTACCAAGAGAAAATGAGTCCATTACTTGGGCGTGCTCCCGAGTTTCCCCACCCTTAACCAAACAAAACCTAATTTCTCTAGCGTTCATCGCAAGGGAAGAGAGGTGTGTGCCCCCTTGGGATCACATGTCAACATTGTACCCCAAGGTGCTTCTTTCCACACTCATAATACAATTTCTTACTCAACCATTCGCTTCCCCCTTATGGTCTTCATCTGTTCTGTCGCTGAATATTCCCAAGTAGCGTGTGTTCTTGGTGCGTGTCCTAGAAGGCCTTACATCCTCCCCCACTAAACTTGCTTTCATCCTGGAAACTTTTGTACCACTTGTGATATGTAGTGACCTTTATCAAACTTCTAAATCATGTCCTCACATTTACATAAGGACTCATACCTCTCCCAATTGGTCTCTTCATTGGGTTTGTCCTTCCAATGGATGAAGTACTCATTCACTCAACCTCTACCCCATCCCAAGATGCGATGTTCCAAAATATTATCCACCTCCAAATCTCGATTATCTACAACCATGGTCAGTGCTCTAGATGGAAAAAATCAACTTGGGCCATCTGGGTCTCTCTGGCATGACTTCAATTGGATAACATGGAAGGAAGTGTGAATATGTCACGTGTGGAACGAAAAATCCAATCTGTAGGTGATGTTTCCTATATTCTCAATAACTTTGAATAGTCCAGTCCCGCATACATCTGCATGAGAGATGAATCCATCCCTTTAGGTGTTGGGAACTGATCTCTTCTCAAATTGAGTAAGACCAACTCTCTACTTGGAATTATGTGTCATGCATGTTGTGATCTTCCCATTGCTTCACTCTATCTATTGCATTAGTCAAGTGTGTGTGAGTTATCTCCAACTGATATTGCCAACTCTTCACGTAACCCACGAATGATGTATTTGTCCCATAATAGCCTTGTGTCACAAAATGAGGAGTTGTGGGTTGTTGTTCATTCATCAAATCGAATATATTGTAGCCCATCACTAAACTCTTATGCGAGTCGTAACTGAACTGGGAGGCATCCAACAAGTCCTGCAAATTCATCTAATCTACTTGTACATAATGTTGCAAGTAGTCCTCCATAAGCGCATTGATTCGTTCGATCTTCCCATATATCTATGGATGGTAGGTTGAACCCTTCAACAACTTCGTCCCCACAATCTTGAACAATTTTGTCCAAAACTTGCTTGTGAACCTTGCATCCATGTCTGACACAATGTTCAGCAGAAGACCCCAATACTTCACTATGTCCTTGAAAAACAACTTCACAACTTATTCTATGTTGCAAGGCATCTTCATTGAAATGAAGACATCATACTTGGAGAATAAATCCACCATGAAAAAAAACTCATTGTATCCCTACAGCATCGGAAGCTATGTGATGAAGTCCATCGAGACACTTGTTGATGTTTTCTATGGAATCGGTAAAGGTTGAAAAATACCTTCTCTCATTCTAGTGTCCATCTTATCTTGTTGACATATAAGGAAAGTGAGAACATACTCCTCCACATCCTACTTCATCTTCTCCCAAAAGTATCGTTGCTCCAACAACACCATTGTTCTCTAGTGTCCTAGGTGGCCATCCCAGGGGGAGTCATGACATTCCTTCATGAGTTCCCTCCTAAGGTTGGACATCTTGGGGACATAGATTCACTCCCCAAAGTATAATAGTCCATCGCATAGCAAAAAAATCTATGTTTTTTCCTCCTTCACTTGCTTCATCATGTTCTTCATTGTGTGATCCTTCTCTAACCCTTCCTTGATTCTTTTGTGCATCTCTTCCAAGAAATGAATCTGATTTCCCCTTGATGTAGGCTACTCATCCTCTTCCTCTAGGATAGAGAGTTGTTCCTTTCCTATTAAGGCATCTGCGACAACATTTATCCTTCCCAACCTATACTCAATGGTCATGTCAAATTGTGCGAGGAAGTCTTTCCACCTTTCCTTCTTGGGTGACAACTTCATTTTCACTGAAAAGTAACCTATCGCAACATTTTATATCTTCATGAAAAACAACTTGCCCAATAAGTAGTTTCTCCAAGTCTACAAACAATGTACCACTGCATTCATCACCTTCTCATGAATGGTTATCTTCGTCCACAATCTCGGATATTTTTACTCTCAAAGGAAACCGAGTGTCCCTCCTACGTTAAAACCCCTCCAATGGAAAAGTTTGATGCATCCGTCTTCACTTCAAATGATTACTCAAAGTATGGAAGATTCAACGTGGAAGTGGTGACAATTTTTTGTTTTATCTCTTCAAATGTAGACTTTCTCCTCTCCATCCAGTTCCATGCTTTCTCCTTTTTCAACAAGTCAATCAATGGTGCAGTAATCTTGGAGCAGTCCTCTACGAACTTGCCATAGTAGTTGGCTAGTCCAAGGAAGACTCTCACATCATGAAATATCTACAGCTCTTCTCAATCTTTGATTTCCTTTACCTTCATAGGGTCCATGTGAATGCATCCTTGGCCAATCCAATTCCCCAAGAATGGTATCTCAATTTTCCCAGAAACACACTTGGACTTCTTCAAGAACAGTTGGTTATGTCGTAGCTCCTCAAAGACCCATTTCAAATGTTTATTTTTATCCTCTATACTTTTTTTGTACACTACAATGTCATCCAAATACACCACAATGAACTTGTACAAAAAAATCCTCCACACGTCATTCATCGAATTATGTGCAAAAGGTTAGAGGGGTGTTGCAAAAAAAAAAAGGAATCACTAGGAAATCATAGCTCCCATACCTCATCACCATGGTTGTCTTCACCTCATCTCCTTCTGCAATTCATACCTGATAATACCCATGTCACAAGTAAATCTTTGAAAATTCCTTGGCCTTGACCAACTTGTTAAAGAAATCAATAGCTAGAGGTAATGGGCATTAGTTATTCACAGTTTGATTGTTCAATGCTTGATAATCCAAACACATACTCAGCTCTGAAGTGTATTTCTTCTTCTGAAAGAGAAATTGGGTGCCATATGGTGACCTGGATGGATGAATGAAGCCAGTGTCAATCAATTCTTTCAATTGTCTCTTCAACTCTTCCAACTTCGTCTTGGAAAATTGGTAGGGATATCTTGCTAGTGGTTGCAGCCCATGATCTATCTCTATATGGTGGTGAATGGTGTCTTGGTGGGAGAAATTTTGGAAACTCATTTGACATTTTGTCTGCAAAATTACCCAACAAGTCAGTGAGCTCAATTGGAATAGTCGTCCCCACTCCATCCTCTTGATCTTGTCCAACAATTGTTGCATAAATATACAATCCATTCCACCTTGCTTCTATCTTCATTATCAATGCAGACACAAGTTTCACCTTTCCACCAGAATTCCTTGTGTTGTTTTGCACAACCCAAGCCTTATGTTCACCAAGTATAATAATATTTTCGATGTTGGACACACCGATGACCATGTAATGTTGAAGATATATATCTCATGCTCCCCCTGTGACCATCACTCCCCCTAGAACTATGCCTATGTTCTCTTTCTCCAAGTATAGGTATATTTTTCAAGTATTTATCTTTGCATCTGGTAAATCTCTCCTCCTGGAATCATGGGAAGAAGAATGACTCCCCCTATGGGTATGCCTCCCCCTGTCTTCTCTGCAATATGAACAATACGCTACCACTGCAATATGCTTCTGCTACAAATGCTACTGCTCAACCATAACATAGATCAACTTCTCTTTCTATGATGATCCTTGGACTTATCCATGCATCTAAGATAGTCTTTCAACACTCAACCATATATCACCACCATACATACAACAATTATGTATGCCAACATGTAATCAGGAAAACCTGCAACAAAAATGTTAGACCCTGCAACACAGATTTATACCATCATACCATGATGCAAATAATATGCATAACCCTTTTCCCAAGGATTTTTACCATAGATACACAACCTGCTTCACAGACAGTTCACGTATGTACGTGACCTATTCATAGGTCAGCTTGTGTATGTACGTGAATGTTACCATTGTAACCCACGTATGCTTCTGAATGACAAACTTGAGATTCCCTTAAGGCTTCCATTCTGTTTTGACTGCTCAGTTTTCTTCACCCACTTATGAAGGTGTCCCCGTTTTTCAGAACTTGAGCTTTGAGCTTCCATCTTTTCAAAAATGTCTTCCTTCGTGACTTCATGCCTTCTTCTATTCATTCTATATGAAGTCCTCATCATGGACTTTCTTCTTGTGTTCCAATAATCCTGTTATTTGTGGCCAAATCCACTACAGTTGTAGCATCTCATGGTGTGACAATGAGGAACAATATGTCCTACTTGATTACATCTCCAACACCTTAGGGTGTTATGAAATATTTCACTATATTTCCTTGCATAATATCTTCATTCCAAATCTTTGTGACCATATTCATTACATGAGTAACATTGACCATGAAAAAAAAAATCATACCTTTTCTTTGGTGTCCATCTTGAAGGTGTCTCTCTTGTTTGAGGTGTAAAGATGGCTTCATGATGTCTTCTTTTCTTTGTTCTTTTGAAACTTTCCTTGCCTTGTGTAGATGATTGACTTGCAACATTATCTCTATCCTTTGAGAGTGAGGGACTTACCTCATGCTTCTTTGAAGAGCTTTCTTCAACATGTGTAGATTCTTTCTTGTATCCAAGACCTGATTTATCATTTGGTGATCTTTGACTATCCAAGATCTCATTCAAGATTGTTGATCTATTCAATAATTTTTTTGAATTCTCTACTTTCTTTCTAAGATCAACAACTTCAGCTTCCAACTTATGAAATGACTCTTCCTTTTCATTTACTTGATTCTTTAGTAATTCATCTACCCTTTTGGCTTCTTCAATTTGGGTCTTGAGATGGACATTAACTTCAAGACTTTTGCTAATCTCATCATCTACCATCTTATTTTATTCTATTTCATTCTTTAATCTTTTGATCTCTTCTCCTTTTTCTTATAATTGAGTCTTTTTACTTTCTTCTTGTTCCTTGAGCATTTCCTTTAACTTCAAGATATGCCTTTGATTCTTTTTAAGAAACTTTTTAGTATTCTCAGAAAGATAGCTATATTCTATGTAACAATGGTCGTAGTTGTATTCAAATAGACCCCATTCAACTTTCCTTTTAAGATATGATAGTTCTTCCTCTACTTCTTCCATGGGATAACTATCATCTAATTCTACACATACTATCTCTAGATTTTCTTCTTCACTTGTAGAGAAATATTCAACATCATCACATTTTGAAATATTGCAATCATGGGTTTTTGGAGATTCTTTACCTTCATTGATCTTGATGGAGTTGTCTTCAAGGTATTCCATTGTTCCAACATCATCACATTTAGAATCATTGCAATTTGAGGATTTTGGATATTCTTTACCTTCATTGTTCTTGATGGAGTTGTCTTTAGTGTCTTCCTTCTTGCTTCTATATGTCTCCTCTAGCTTTATCCATAGATCCTTGGCGGAAGTGCATTGTACCATGCTATCTTTGATAGAACTTGAGAGTCCACTAAGAATAGTCTTGAGAGACAATGCATCATTCTTCTTTTCTTCCCTTTGAGTTGCAAACTTTGACTTGTTCTTCAAAGGAATTGATCCACCAATAGATGATTTCCAAACACCCACTCCTATTTCCTTCAAATGCACTTTCATTTCTATTCTCCAAGTAGAATAATTTTCCTCATCAAGGATTGCAACTTAATCATCCATTTGGGTGTCCATGGATCTCATCCAAGCTTGTTAAGGCTTACAGTGAAGGCCTTCTCTGATACCAATTGTTGGACACACCGACCCACTAAGAGGGGGGGTGAATCAGTGTAGGGATCTTTTTCAAAATTCCCTTCACAAAACTTATTAGCTAGCAATCACCAATTACTCAACACTCATTACTGTCATTTATAATCACTTGTATGTGAACATATATCAGCAACATATATCATCAATAATTCATCACCACAAGGAACACAACAAACACAAGATGTATGTACAATTTTATTTTTATTACGGACTACAATCCTTGGGTTATCAGCAACAAGTGAATAGAGTTACAACTCCACAAGAGCACCATCTATACAATGCAAGACTCAGCTTACACAACTTAGCACCAACTAAGAAGAGGAATCAATTCTCAATAGATACCAATCTGTCAACAGGTACGCGACCTGTCAGTAGTGCAACATGTGTATGTACTACAACATGTGTATGCCTTAGAGTTTTCTCTCTATGAAAAACTCAGATCCTTTGTAGATTTCAGTCACATCTACTTATGTCTTTCATTGTCCCATATAAACCATAACCAATCACAACACATCTATGCTCTCCCACATCTTACTCATGCTCCTCAACCATACAATATGAATGCTACTTAGTCATGTATAAGAAACCAGTATACTATGACAATCATATCAGTATTGAATAATAAGAGTGTTGCTCACTCTATCAATCAACCAACATAACCATATCACAACAACCATACCAAGAATGCCTTAAGAATTCACCATACAATAAGCAAGAATATCCATCAAGACAACTATGTAACCATACCAGAGTATCTATGGCAGATCTAAGCCCATGGAATGAAGATATGGAACTTGCTTCATATTTCAAGACCCTGGCATCATCTCACACTCAAGTCTCCATGAATTCATCCAATTGTACATGCTTTTCCTTCCATCATCCCCTTGCTATGCTCTTCAAGCTATTCTCAAGAGATGATTTTCACAAGAGACCTTTTCTTCTTATTTATACTCTCCAAGTAACTTCCTTAGAAGCATATTCTAGGCCACTTTGTCCAAATAGTCACCTATGTCCAACTTTTCCCAATTTGCCACTTGTCCATGTATCAAATAGCCACTTGACCACTTAACCCATTTTCCTCATTTTAGGGTTAACCTTCTTATAACCACTTTCCATAATTAGAAAGTTCACGATTTACTTTATTATTTAAATAATCCTCCTTGATGTTTTCATTTCACTTTATTATTTAAATACTTCTCTTTGATTTTGTCACTTCACTTTAATATTTAAATAATCCTCTTTGACTTTGTCACTTTATTATTTAAATAATCCTCCTGGACTTTGTCACTTCACTTTATTATTTAAATAATCCTCTCTATTTTGTCACTTCACTTTAATATTTAAATAATCCTCCTTGACTTTGTCACTTCACTCTATTATTTAAATAATCCTCTTTGATTTTGTCACTTCACTTTATTATTTAAATAATCCTCCTTGACTTTGTCACTTCACTTTATTATTTAAATAATCCTCTTTGATTTTGTCACTTCACTTTAATATTTAAATAATCCTCTTTAACTTTGTCACTTTATTATTTAAATAATCCTCTTTTATTTTGTCACTTCACTTTATTATTTAAATAATCTCTTCTTTGCAAGCACTTTGACTTCTTTGACCTTTTGGGGCTTCAAGCCAACATATGAGGGTCCTCCAACTTCGTAAGGCCATAACTCGCAAACCGTGAGGAGTTATGTGACGTTCCACATACCATCGGAAATGGATTGATAAGAACTATCCATATAGGATAGTTTCACTAAAAAATTCATTGATCTTCATCTCATTATTCCACAATTAAGCATGGGTTCTCTAACCATACTACTAGGATAACTCAACCGCAAAATGTCTTCCTATGAGGACTTTCACCATAAGGGGACCACTTTGGAGTTCACTGCAAAGCGTCTTCCCATGATGGATTTCATCATAGGGGGACCACTTTGGAGTTCATCCATTTGTACAACCATGACCTTTGGAGTTCACCGCAAAGAATCTTCCCATGAGGACTTTCACCATAAGGGGACCACTTTGGAGTTCATCCATTTGTACAAGCATGAAAAGACAATAATGAGTCATATTTACATCAATCCAAATACAACTCATTGATCCATATTCATCTATGCATACGACTATGACTCCTCTTGACATCAAGCCATTGACATCAAGGTCAATACATGATCCATCAATCAAGGTCAATACATGATCCATCAATCATTGCATCAATATACTATGACAATACATTGTTCCTTTGACATCAATGACAACATGATCCAACATTCCATCCATGGCATGAGGATTGAATGTGTCCTCCTTAGGAACTCTTGTCCAAGAATCACCTCAAAGTCATCCATAGGCATCACCATAAATTTATCCTAACCTTTCCACTTATCAAGTTGAATGTGAAATGAGGAGGAAAAACCAATTGTTTCCTTTTCCTTAGAGTTTATTGCCTTCACTACAGCTCCTCACAGGGAGACTCTAATTCCTAGCTCCTTCACTACCTCAGTCTTTAGAAAGTTGTGTGATGCACCTGATTCAACTAGAGCTTGCACTATTCTTCCATTGATAACCAAATCCACAAAACAAAATTGATGGTCTTGGCTTCCGAGATTTCCACTTAAGGCACCCAACACACCAACCCTTTGTAGCTTGCTGCAAACTAAGCCTTGCCATTTTTTCTATGTTAAGTGAAAAATACAAACAAAATCATAATACAACATACATGCATTGTACTCGTCTTTCGTAGACTATGTAGGGGTGCCTCTTGGTCCAACACTTGGTTCCAAGGTACTTTGTTGCAAGTCCCTACAGATCCTAGTTTGCTTCTCAAACCAAGACTCTTCTACCTTAGTTCATGGCAAGACACTTGACTCGACCTACCTTGAGTCATATGTGGCCTGCTTCTATCAGATGAATTCATCTTCCTCTATCCAAGGATTCGAACCACCATGGGTCACCCCACTTCTAGACTGTGTGAATCCTATCATAACTTGCGTTGTGTCTCTACAAAATTATTTATTGTGAAAATACTCTAATACCATCTATCACACCCCCAAGAGTCATGCTCAAGTTCAACCTTCGCATCTCATGGACGTGTGACACTGCAGTAGTTCTCACTTGGAATCTTGGCTCAACCAAGGATACTTTATCTGGACTATGCCTTTTCAACTAGATCATACCAATACTCTATTCTAGTCTATGGACGAGTCACATCCTTACTCTCTGCAACTCAATTGTATACTTATACATTTTATCACTTAGTCAATTTGGAATACAACATAAAAAATGTGAAACACAAGAGACAGATATAGTGCAGGTGACACCAGTGGTTCCTAATACCTGGATTTGTTTATTATATTGTGAAACATAAATAAATATTTACAAAGAGGGCGTTATTTTCCCAGTTACATAGATTGGTAGAGTCTCACGACTCTGCCTTATACATCAAAACCGTCCAGAGCTATGGTTTTGTCACACCAAAAGTTCCCTTGTTCTCCCCCTTGCCTTAGCATGAGGTGCACTCCACTTGTGCTCCTAGCCTCAGAGCTCCATGTCTCTTATCTTCACTTTTTCATTCATGTCTTCCTTTGGTTTTGAACCCTTTCTCTTATAGGAACTCTAAGGGTCACTTGTGTGAAACATCATTTCTTTTTTTTGTGTTGCTCCCCTTCATGAATCATCACACTCAACTGACCGTCTCTCCCCTCTGTGGACCTGGTGTGCCCAAATGATCTTGTTATCGCATCCACAATTTCATCTCTTATACTAATGTGACCCATCCTTAGGTGGGATCCCCTTTCCTTATTCTCTTCCTTATATTTATCATCATGACTCTCCATGGGTGTGTCGATGGGGTCGTCCAACCTCTATGGCGTGCCCATGTTGCCAAGGGAAGAGCGGTCCACTACTTGGGCATGCTCCCAAGTTTCCCCACCCTTTTCTGAACACAACTCAAGTCTCTATAATTCATTGCAATGGAAAAGGGGTGTGTTCCCCCTTGGGCTCAGATGTCACCATCGTGCCCCAAGGTGCTACTTTCCACACCCAAAATACATGGTATTTCCCAATCATTCACTTCCTCCTTGTGCTCTTCATTTGTTCCATCATTGATCTACCCAAGGAGCACACACACTTAGTGGGTGTCCTGGAAGGCCTTATAGTTATGAATATGGATTCCCCATCTCATTTATGAGTTGGTTCAAGTTAATGCTTCTCTCTAGTGACACATTAGTTGTAATCGGTATCTAGAAAAATAGCAATCTATTGATAAGGAGGAATTAAAATCATGTTATTCTAATAGTGGTATTGATCCGGATTTAGGAGAGGAACGATCCGATTAAAATATTGAATGCAATAAACACAAAGATATGAAGAATAACACAAATATCTAGTGAACAATATCCTCTATTGAATAATGAAATAGGTTGGAACTGTAAAACTGCAGAATTGAAACACATGCTCGAATGGTGGTAGCTATCTCTGAGAAGAGATGTGGCTGCTACGTGCATCAATTTGAGTAGAATGGATTACAATGAGGCTCCAGAGGCCTTTTTGATATTATTCTTGAATTCCAAAACCCTAAACATCCAAAAACCTAACCCTAGAAAGGGAAACACCAAAAATTATGTGGGCCCTATGGGTAAGTTGGTGTAAGTTGGTAACTCAACTTCCCAGGGTTGTAAATTTTGCATACGACCTCCTTTTTAGGTGCGTGATAGCCCATTGGAAAGTTCTTTCAGAGAAATACACATTCCACCATCAACCTCTAATTGTGTCTACAATTTGATTGTAGCGAGCCAAAAAAAAAATGTTTAGGGCCCAAAAACAACCCTAGAAGTACAACAAGATGTGATGACATGAATACATACAAAATAATCTAGTTGGATTAGGTGAGAAGCCACACATATCCACCTGGAGGATGTGTGGGGCTTCATACATCCCCAAAAGTGTAGAACCCAGAATCACAAAGCAGTACATAATAACATGTTGAACAAAAACGGACACGAGGAGCCAATTCGAATAGGTGGGTGGCCACCAATATCCACCTGGATCAATCCTCCCCCCTTAGGAAGAAATGGTGTCCATTGTGTTGATTTCCCCCATTAGGTGAGGAAACTTCTGCTGGATTTGGCCCTGGTTGATCCACTTGCCTTGGTGTAGGAGTTGCACTACCTTGACAACCCAATAAAGTTGGATCCTCTACTAATGATTGCCCTTGACCTGTGTGTCCACTATATGATCAGTGGATTCTTCTTCCATGCAGTCAGGGTTGAGCTCTGTTGGTGTCAGTTGTTCTTCGATCTTGCAGGTTTCTAATAATGGTGGAAAATATGGTCGAAGGAGGTCCACATTGAATACTGGATGCAGGCCAAGGAAGAGTGGAGTGTTGAGCTCAAAAGCATTGCCACCCATAGCCTTGGTGATAGTGTAAGGCCCATAACGAAGTGGGAAACGCTTCCAATGGGGCCCGGTAAGATGCTTCTTCTATAAATGTAATCAAACTTTGTCGCCAACCTGAAACTGGTGTGGTACCCTATGTTGATCATGGAGATGCTTGTACTTAGCATTGGATTTCTAAAAAATCTACTGGACCTATTGGAGGCTGTGCTAAATCTACTCAATGAATCTAGAAGTTTTGTCGATCGTAAACTGATTAGGGGAAGAGTTTATCTGTGTGGTGGCATGAGGAAGTGCAACATCAATGGGTGCCAAGGGTTGGAATCCCAGACCCACCTGAAATGGACTATGGTCGGTGGAACTATGGAGAGCCCTTTTGTAATTGTGTTGAACATATGGGAGACTCTTGTCCCATGTACGCGGATGATTAGAATTGTACATGCGCAAAATGTGCACAATCATCTGATTGACAGCCTCTGTTTGGACATCAGTTTGGGGGGTGGAAAGCAGTAGATTGTTTGAGCTTAGTGTTCTATAGAGACTAGAGACTCGACCAAAATGTGATGAAGAACCTATTGTCTCAATCAGAGATGATGGTCTGTGGTATCCAAAAGTGGACCCACACGCGTTCAAAGAGGATCTTGTCAGTCTTCCGCTATGACATTCTTCTTACAGGAGGTGAGGATGGACATATTCGAAAACTGATCAATGACCACAAACATGCAGTCATTTCCTTTCTTGGTGGACGACAAACCAGACATGTAATACATTGAGATGGATTCCCAAGGCTTCTCGGGAATAGGAAGAGGGGTGTATAAGCCTTGCTTCTTGATGGTTGGCTTGGGAATGGTACAAGCAGTGCAAGATCTGATATACTTGCTGACGTCCTGTCAAAGTTTTGGCCAATAAAAATGTTTCTGAAGAACGGCCATAGTTTTCACTATGCCAAAATGTCCTGCCACATGATAGTAGTGGGCTTCCCAAATCATCTTTGAACGCTCGCTTGTAGGAACATAGAGATGGCCCAGGTGGCATAAGAGTCTATCCTGAATGTGAAAATTGGTGACAGTTGCACCTATACCCAAGAGTTGGTAGATGGTGGCAAAGTTTGGATCTTGTTGATAAAGTTGGGGCCACTCAGATGCTTCATGTCCACGGGAATGGATCACAATTGTGAGTGCAGCCACAGAAAGTCAACTGAGGCAGTCAGTGACACGATTGGAGATACATGTCTTATACTTGATGTTGATATGGAACTGGTGTAGGTAGGTGGACCACTTCTTATGGTGGTCATTCTGTAATTTATCATGTGTTTGTATAACTACATAGGCTTGTGATCAATGTGTATGATCGTCTCTTTCCCTAGAATGTAATGTTTCCATTGACGATAGGCTTGTACAATGGAATACATTTCCTTGTCATAGGTGGGGTATTTCTGGACAGTAGCGGAGAGTGTCTCACTATGGTATTCCACCAGATGCTTGTGTTGAGTGAGAAATTCACCCACAACATAGTCAGATGCATCAGTCTCAAATCGAATGGTTGTTGCAGATCGGGCAAGGAGAGTATTGGAGATGAGCATAGGCGATGATTCATCTCATCGAATTCTCATTGATTCTCCTTCCCCCACATGAACTTGGCCCTACCACCACCCTTGGTCACCTGGCTGAGGGCCCATGCAATATGGGATAATCCCAACATGAACCATTGGTAGAAGTTAGCTAGTCCCAAGAAGCTCTGAATCTGGGTCAGTTTCGTCGGAGCTAGCCAGTGATGGATGACCTAGATATTAGCTAGATCAACATGTAGCCCATTCTCATCAACAATGTAGCCCAAGTATTGGACCATGTTCATGCCAAAAGAGAATTTTTCCAGGTTGGCATTAAGCTTGTGCTACCACATAGTGTTGAGAACCTGTTGAATATGCCGCATGTTCTCTTCCCACGTTTTGTTGAAGATGAGGATGTCATCCAAATATACTACCACAAAGAAGTTGGTGAAGGGTCTCAAGACATCATCCATCAACCTCATGAAAGTGGTTGGTGCATTTGTTAATCCAAAGGGCATGACTAGCCATTTGCAGAGACCTTATTTAGACTTGAAGGTTGTCTTCCATACATCAGTTGGTTCGATGTGAACCTGGTGGTAGCCAGAATTTAGGTCAATATTGTTGAAGAACTTTTCCCCCTTGAGTTGGTCAAGAAGGTCATCAATCCTGGGAATGGGGTAGTGGTTCCTGACGGTGCTTTTGTTTAAGGCTCTGTAATAAATGTAGATTCGCCAAGTCTCGTCCTTCTTCTGCACCAGTACAATCGGGCTTCCACAAGGGGAGGAGTTGGGTCCAATGTTCCCCTTTTCAAGAATCTCTCCCCTGTAGGTGAGGAGAATATGTCTTTGTATTCTTCCATAATCTCGTCCACTTGCTTCTGCTGCAAACAGAGGCTCTGTGTGGAGGCCACAGATGTGGCGATGACCTTCTGCTTACTGTGAGAATGTATCACAAAGAAGATGAACTTCCCAGTCTGTGAAATGACCTCACTGCATTACTTAGAAGATATTAAAGAAATAGCAGTAGGTGACACTACCTCTGGGATCCTGTACAATTGTCTACCCAAAGTAATAATAACACTATAGGGTCTAGACTCATACACAACATGACGCTTCCAAAAATATGGTTTTCCTAAAAGAACATCACAAAATTCAAAGGGATAAATATCACACAATACCTCATCTTTGAAAGGATTGATGTTGTAGGGTAGAAGACACTATTGGCTGACACAAATATATTTTCCTTGGTGAAGCCAGCCGATGTGTAGGGTTGCAGGTGCGGTGTCATTGGAAGGTCCACCCGCTTGATGACCTCTGTTGAAATTAGGTTCTTATGAATACCGCTATCAATAATGAAATGAAGCAGAGCCCACTTTATCCACATCTACAAGTGAAAGAGGAATTCCCCTTCCTTTGGTTCTTCTGGTTCTCTTGGACGGAATTTGGTGGTAGCGATAGTGGCACTGGGTTCAGCATCAATAATCTGCTTCCCTCCTTTAGGATTTGACTTAGAATCAGAATCGGCCTCTAACTCAGAAGCCTTCAATGTGACCACGAGGGACTACTTGGAGAATCATTATTTGGTGTTGTGCCAAGTACTTTTATGGTATTGATCACACCATTTTCTCGTGTCTTTCTTCGTCTTCTCATTTCCCTTATTGTGTTGCAGCTTGGACTAGTTGTCCTGAGGGTGGACATCTCAAATTTGTCCCTTGTTGTGTGTGGTGGGGCTACATTTTCCCTGCTTCAACTGTGAGGGGTTTTTAGATCCAAACTCTCACCTTTTCTGCTTAAACTTATGCTTGATCTTGACAGCGTATCTACAAGTTGTGCCAAATGAGGAGATGTCTAGGAACTCCATTTTTTTTTAATGTATCTATGCAAACAACCATGGTATTTGAGCACCATATGACGCTCAAAGTATTTGATACCCAAATTGGTGTGTAGGGTATGGAAAATATTGGTGAAATCTGGTACTGATTGTTCCCTTTCTTGACGTAGGGTGGTCCATCTGGTGTACTAGTCATTGTAGCTTCCAACAAGGTAGTATTATTATTTAATGACATCCTGGAAGGAATCCCATGTAGGGGCCACCACAAACATTGTATATTCCTCCACAGCCCTTTGCTCAGAGTAAGTATCCCACCAGTATTTAACATGGGGAACAACTTTGAGGAGTGCAAAAGAGATATTTTCCCTATCAGAAAAATTGTGGACTGAAAAATATCCTTCGAGAAGATTCAACCATTTATCTACAACATCTGCATCTATCAGTCCTTCAAATAATGGAATATAAAAATTTACATGTACCTTGAAGGGGGTTGCATGGCCGCTTGATGAAGATGCTTCTCCTGTGGGCAGTCATCGAAGGATCTGTGTGAATTTTTCCATCATTTCATTCATTTGTCGCGTGAGGGATTCCTCGAGCAACATTTTAATAGGATCTTCTGCTCCATCATCTTTATTTTCTTCCCACATGGGTTGTTTTTGGGCTCGGTGCAGCCAATATTATAATGGCTCGATTGGTTCGAGTTCCAACTTCTTGTACCTAGATCTTGTCGAGGACATGCATGAAGAAAAATAAATGAAGAGCAGATTGCTCTGATACCAATGATCTAGATTTAGGAGTAGAATGGACTAATTAACAGATTGAATACAATAAACACAGAGATATGAAGAATAACACAAATATCTAGTGAACAATATCTTCTATTGAATAATGAAATAGGATGAAATTGTAAAACTGCAGAACTGAAACACTTGCTCGAATGGTGGTAGATATCTCTGAGAAGATATGTGGTTGCTACGTGAATCTGTATGAAAATAATGGATTACAATGAGGCTCCAGAGGCCTTTTTGATATTACTCGTGAATTCCAAAACCCTATAAATCCAAAAACCTAACCCTAGAAGGCGAAACGCCAAAATTTATGTGGGCCCTATGGGTAAGTTGGTGTAAGTTGGTACCTCAACTTCCCAGGGTCGTAACTTTTTCATACGACCTCCATTTTAGGCGCACGATATCCCGTTTGAAAGGTGTTTAAGAGAGATACACATTCCTCCATCAAAATATGACTCCGTCTATAGTTTGACTATGGCGAGCCAAAAAAACAACTTCTAGGGCACAAAAATGGCCCTGGAAGTACAACAAGATGTGTTGACATGAATACATACAAAATAAGCCAGTTGGATTAGGCAAGAGGCCACTCGTATCCACCTAGAGGATGTGTGGGGCTTCATACATTCCTAGAAGTGTATAACCCACAATTACAAAGAAGTACAGAAGAACGTGTTGAACAAAAACGGACACGAGGAGCCAGTTGGAATAGGTAGGTGGCCACCAATATCCACCTAGATCAGGTATGTTATTTTTCCTCTAAAATATAATGTATATTCTTGCATTAATATGTTTCTTTAGTATCTAAATGATAAAATTTCATGAAACAAATTTTCACAATTTTAGATAAGAGTTGGTTCTTGTATACCACTATTTTTTCCTATTTTTTAATGTTACTTTTATAATTTTTTAAATTAACAAAGTCAATTAATCCTTTAAATTATGAGGTCAAGTATTAAGATCGGGTTTGAGGGTATTAACAAAATAAAACAATGTTTTTACTATGTAATTCTAAGTTTATACTTGTGCACCATATAATATTTTTTCCAAATGGACAAGGCAATAAAATGTTATGCCATAAATAAAAGACATGTATTTTAGAATTATGATATATGTATAAATAAAAACCAATTAAACATAGAAAAAAAATATAGTTTTCCTTTATATATATATGGAATGTGCATACATAGCTCTATAAACATGGGCAATTTCATGGATGATGAATATGTGGACCATATTTAAAAACGTGGTAAAAAATGGAGACACGAAATAGGGAGTTGGAAAAATGAGTGTGTTTTATTTATGCATCCTGAACCACCACGTTTTTCAATCCAAGCTAAATATAAAGTATCCAATTCATCCAACACGTACAAAAGAAGAGACATTGATGTCCTAATGGAGATAAGAAATAGGGAGTTGGAAAAATGAATGTGTTTTTTTGTATGCATCCCAAACCACCATAACGGAGATAAGAAATAGGGGGTAGAAAAAATGAATGTGGTTTTGTTTATGCATCCAAAACCACCAGGTTTTCCAATCTAAAGCTAAATCCAAAGCAACCAATTCATCCAATAGGTAGAGAAAAAGAGACAATCGCGCCTTTTTTGCATTTATAGGAATATGCACGCATTAATCACATGTATGCATTTTTTTTATATATAAAATGGAAACTATGAAAATCTTCCTCACCTTAACATGTTTCAAAAGGAAATATTTATCACTAAAACCTTCTTCTAAGGGAAAATTACATGTTTTCCTCTCCTAGACATAGTCAAAGTTCCTAGACCCATGCCCTTTGCACAAAATCACCTAATGGCACCTTGAATACCACTCAAGGGTCAAATACCCCACAAAGAGGGCATGTGTCATGGTTGGAGACCTTGTGTAAGGTTCATTTTACTATGTAAGTCTCTTTATTTCCTTTTCAACCATGGTCTAGGCCCCTAGACCCATTATTACTACCCAAAACCAATTAATGGCATCTCTATCACACTTAGAGGCAAAATAACACATAGAAAGGTCCTATGTGTTGTTTCAATGCATCTTTCACCTCAATTGAGCCCAAGAAGATTTTTTAAATGACCAATTCACTTGTTATACTTACCTAACCATTGTCAATATGTAAATACACATCTATGTTGTTGAAAACATCATAATTTCTCTGGAAAACAACTCATAGTTAAAAGACACCCAAGAGAGGGAATTGTTTGTGGATTTTTGGTGTTTTACATGGCGATTAATATCGAGAAGCATAATTTAGGGAAAATTTCCTCTATTGTCCTCCTATGACCTTGGTTAGACCTATAGACCCATTCTTGGTGCACAACTAACATAGTCATGGCGCCCATAGCACCCTTGCAGGAAACTAATAACCAATAGAGGTCAAGTGTGTTGGTTCAAGGACTCTTCCATAGTGCTTGAGCCTTATGATATAGGTTTAGAGATAGAGGATCTTGTTTCCCTCCCCAAACTATGGTCACAGAATTATGATCCATCCATGTTGCCAAAACATTCATAATGGTGCCCATATTCAATTTAGATTCCAAAGACTCCTCGAAGAGGGCTCATGTCATGGTTTCTAGGTGTTGTTCATGGTGCTTGAGTTCAAGAAGGTTCGATTAGGGCTTAAGTTCATTGTTTCCCCCTTGATCATGTTTATTCCACAACACACATTTTCAGTGAAAAAAACCTACTCACGATGCATATATCCCACTCAGAGGCCAAAGAACCCCTACAAAGCTTCTGAATGTTGGTTCAAAGACTTGTTCAAGGATCTTGAGCTCAATAAGCTTCATTAATATCAAAAGGAAATTGTTTTCATTCTTTGATAATGGTCAAGGCCCTACAAACAATCCATGGTCCTATGTGGTGGTCTAAGGATATGTCCATGGTTCTTAAACCTAATAAGCTATGTTTAGGGCCTAAGGTTGTTGTTTCCCTCCCCCAACCATGGTCAAGGGCTTGAGGCTATTTCTTTCATACCATGACTATGTTCAAGGCCATGAGACCCATCTATAGTGCATAAAACATATTAATGGAACCCATACCCAACATCTAGGACAAATACCTCCTAGTTAGGGCTCATGTCATTATGTCTAGGTTTTGTTCACGAAACTTAATCTTGAGAAGGTCCAATTATGGGTTAAGGCCCTTGTTTCCCCCTTGTTATCACTGAAATTTCGTCCGCAAATGGTTACAGGAATCTAGCAGCGTCAAACAGTTATGAGGTCACCCATGGACCAAAATCACCACAAAATCATTTCCAAAAGGTCTAAAACTATACAACCAGTGATAAAATTAAGGTGTGCTATGACTACACAGGGCATGCGCGCACATGCGCTATCCAGAAACACACAAAAAGTGCACATGCGCACGATGCGCGACTGTGGTCACTAAAAGACGCACACATCTGAGAACGACGTATTTATGAGATTGGTCGGCCTCCCACCCACTTCTGTTTCAGCTTCCAAGTTGATTTGACACCCAAATCTCGGCTGAATCTGACTGGGTGGCTGGTCAAAGACCTAAAAATGCCCTAAATAGCCTCTTTTCACACTACAAGCTGGTTGCACAATACCTCAAAGTGGTGCTATAAAACAAAGCCATGGGTGCACTTCATTTTTAAGGAATTCATTTGCAAGGTTATGCTGCTGCTATCCTCTTGGAGAACCCTCTTTTCTCATCAAGAGTATACTAGCATCATTACATTGGGAAATCCATCTCACCTATTGAGTGGATTAGCTTGGGATTCTTTCACCATTTCTTTCAAAGTTGTAAGGAGAGCTTAGTTGTGGGGGTCCAAGAGCCCTCCCTTGGAGGAAGAAGGGACCCAAAGTCCTCTTTCTTCTTGGTGTTTTCTTTCACTAATATAATCCTTGCCATTGGTGACATGAGTCTTATTGGTTTTTTGTTCTTATGTCCTTATGCTCAATATTTTAGTTGTTCTTTTATTTCTTAGTTTAATTCTTAGCTTGTTCTTTTATGTTTCTTTTTCTAACCCTTTCCTCTACAACTGTCTTTCTTAGCTAACCCAGCTAAGCTTGTAAGCACCTCTATTTTTCTCACTTAGGTGACGAAAGAGGCACAACAGGTTGGCGACTCCACTGGGGATCGAACCCAGAATCTCCGGTTTCGCAAACCAGCACCTCCATTTACTGTGTTTAGGAGTCAAGACCCATTTACAGTGCATAAAACATTCTCAAGGAACTTTTATCCCACTCGAAGGCTTGCATAGAACCCCTACAAAGGAATCATGTGTTTGTTTGAGGACTCATTTAAGTCTCTTTATCTCAAGAAGATTCAGTAATATGCTCAATCACTTTTTTTCATTCCTTAACCATGTTCAAGGCCTTGTGACCCATCCTTAATGTGAAAAATATCCTAATGGAATCCATATCCAACACTAATTCCAAATACCCCCTAGACAAGGCTTGTGTTATATTTTTCAAGTGTTGGTGATAGTGATTGAACCTAAGAAGTGATGTTTAGTGCCTAATATCCAATTTTTTTCCTCCCCTAACCATGGTGCTTGAGCTATAAAAGGTTCATTTAGGGATTAAGCCCCTTGCTTCCTTCCTTAACCATGTTTAAACCTCAAGACCCATTTTCAGTGCACAAAATATACTCATGGTGGTCATATCCCACTTGGATCCTAAAGAACTTGAACCATGGCCCCAAAAACAATTATAGGTGTGGGCCCAAGACTCTATCCCTTTAATAGGCTATAGATACCCTAGAAAGGCCCCATGTGGTGGTTTGAGGATGCATCAGTGATATAGCTTAGGAATATTTATGGGTTGTAAGTGTTGTTCATGGTGATTGATCCCAACAAGCATCATTTAGAGTACAAATACCTTGTTGTCTTCTTGTGACCTTGGTTACACCTCTAGAAACATTCTTGGTGAACAACTAACCTAGTCATGGTGACCATAATACCCTTGGAGGTGACTGATAAACATAGAGGTTGCATGTATTGGTTCAGGGACTTGTCCATGGTGTTTGAGCCTAAGAATCAATGTTTGGGTATAGAGGATCTAAATTCCCTTTCCCTACTATGGTCACAAAATCAAGACCCATCCATGATTCCTAAGACCTTGTAATGGCACCCATATTCAACTTGGATGCCAAAAACTCCCTATAGAGGGCTCATGTCCTGGTTTCTAGGTGTTGTTCATGGTTCTTGAGATTGATAAGGTTCAATTAGGGAATAAGGCCATTTTTCCCCCCTCACCATATTCATGGTGCTTGAATCCCACATGGAGGCGAAAGATCCCCTACAAAGTTCCTATGTGTTGGTTAAAGGACTTGTTCAAGGCTCTTGAGATAGATAAGATTCAATAAAATCCTAAGACACCTATTTGTATTCTTTGATGATGGTCAAGGCCCTACAACCCCTCCATGGTCCCATGTGGTGGTATGAGCATGTGTTCATGGCTCTTAATCCTAAGAAGGTATGTTTAGGAAACAAGGTTATTGTTTCCTTCTCTCAACCATGGTCAAGGGACTAAGGTTGATGTTTCCCTACCACAACTATGGTTAAGTCCCTGAGACCCATTTGTGATGCATAAAACATATTAATGGCACCCAAATCCAACTCCTAAGGAAAATACCATGAGGGATTGTGTCATTAAGTATAGGTTTTTTTCATGATGCTTAAGCTTGAGAAGGTTTAATTAGGTCTTAGGGACCTTGTTTCCCCCCTTACCATGTTTAGGTGTCAAGACCTATTTCTAGTGCACAAAACCTACTCATGGAACTAGTATCCCACTTGAGGACCTAAAAATAAACCCTACAAATGACTCATGTGTTAGTTTAAGGACTCGTTCAAGGATCTTGAACCCAAGAAGATTTAACAATATCCCAAGGTAGTTGGTTTCCTTTCTTGACCATGATCAAGGCCCAATGACTCATCCTCGATGCAAAAATTTCATAATGGTTATGTATCCAACTCTAACATAAAGATCCCCTATAGAGGGATTGTGTTGTGGTTTGTAGGTGTTCTTCATGGAAATTGAGCTCAAGAAGTGGCATTTATGGCCTAAGGCCTAAGCATTTTCCTCCCCTAACCATGGCACATGAGCCCTAGAAGGTTCATCTAGGGCTCAAGCCCCTTGTTTCTCCTCTTAACCATGTTTAAAAATCAAGATCATTTTTTAGTGGACAAAGCCTACTCATGGTGCCCATATTTCCCTCAAACGTTGATTCCTCAACACACATTTATAGTGCACAAAACCTACTCATGGTATATATATCCCACTCAAAGGCCAAAGACCCCCTACAAAGTTCCTATGTGTTCATTCGAAGGATTTTTCAAGACCCTTGAGCTTGAGAAGATTAAATAAGATCCCAAGGCACACATATTCATTATTTAATGATGGTCAAGACCATCTAACCCATCCATGGTCCCTTGTGGTGGTTTGAGCACACATTTGTGTTGCTTGAGTGTGAGAAGATATTTTTAGGGAATAAGGTTGTTTTCTCCCTCCCCTAACCATGGTCAAGGCCCTGAGGCTATTATTTCCATAACAAAACTACAATCAAGGCCCTAATACCCATTCATTGTGCATAAAACATCCTAATGGCACCCATATCAAACTTCTAGGCCAAATACCCCAGAGTGTACATTTTATATTGATTTGCATGATTGATTATTGTATTTTTTTATTTCTCATTAACTCTAATTGTACAATAAGAAGACTAAATTCATATATATGGTTGATTATAGGTATAATTGGGTCTGAATGTTTTCATAAAGTAGAAAGTTTCAGGCTCTAATCTCAATCTTTATGTGGGGTCGAATCACATTAACATTGTGAATTGTGATCATTGGTGGGATCAATTAGAGATTATTCTAGAGGTTGGTCAATGGCATAGGATGAAATTAAGAGACATGGAACCTGAAATTTGTAGGCAAGCATCCATTGATTCATTCCTTCAAGCTTAACAGACATACAAGGTAATTGAAACAAAAACAACATTGAATCAAATATTTCTTTCTAGTTAATTATGATTGTAGGTAGCTAAGTATGTTCTTATAATTCCTATAAGGTAATTTATATTCAATTTTTATCATTTATGAATTAAAATAGATGGACAACTTGATTTGTGCAACTCTCCCTACTAGATTTGTATTTACCTTACTCTTTGCGTACTCAACATGGGAGAACCTTGGAAGTTATAGAATTTTTGTTTACAATATTATAGACTAATAATTGTTGATTATGTTTAAATGGTAGAATTATATTTAGAAGCTCCAAATATGGTTTAATTTTATTATCCCGTTGAAGGAGGTTTTATTCCATACGAAGGGATTTATATTGGCTTTAGGGTCAATTTTGACATGTTGTAATAAAAACACGAGCACATTAATAATGTGTGTGCATTATTAACATGTGCATAATAATGTTGCATTGTTTCCTATATAGTGACTAAAAAGGGAACAACGAAAAACATCATTTTCTCCAAAAAAACAGGGCCAACTCTACATAAGAATAGACATTTTCTAGGAAATATTATTGTTTGAATATTTTTTTTGTTTAGTGTGATTAGGAAGATAAGTTTTGTCAAGTTATTGCTATCATTAATCTTTGTGAAGATGGGAAACATATTCAATAAAGAAATAAATTGTTAAGGTCCTAACCCGCACATAGGTAGATCAATGTATTCGGATGTAATAAAGGTCAATATTAATAAGACCTTTCAATAAAATAGAATAAGGCAGATGTAAGAAGACCTAATAGAAGCTTCTGCTTCTAGAAGGATCTTCCTCTAGATGCTTCTTTTTAGTATAAATAGGAGTCGAGGGTATTGAGAACCCTAGCTTGGATATTATTGTAACAGAGCGTTGCTCGATTGGAGGTTGCCCCCTCGAAGAGGCCTGTGAACATTGCTATCTGAATCAAGTGCTATTTATGTTCAAGTGTTATTTATGTTGCTATTTCATATATCGTTTCTGTGTATTGAGAAGATTATGATGGATATTTTACTGTTATTATGTTATTTCTAGCATTTCGTTTCTGTTCTGCATATTTTATATATCTGGTATCTTGCAAGTGGTATCAGAGCACTTTCCTTGGCAGAAATTGTGGGTATTTTTTTTCAGGGTAGAGACGTATTCCGGCGTCTTT
>ML795841.1:39505-78346 GCA_009831015.1 Picea engelmannii
TCTGTTCAAGTGCTATTTCTGTTGCTATTTCATATATCGTTTCTGTGTATTGAGAAGATTATGCTGGATATTTTACTGTTATTCTGTTATTTCTAGCATTTCGTTTCTGTTCTGCATATTTTATATATCTGGTATCTTGCATAAATTCTGATAGGGAGGAGCAACCTCTGTAAAATGTCAATGAACTAAGAGAAAAGGAAAAGTTGGGTTTCAAAAAGCATAGGCATCCATCAGTCACCACCTCAATTTCTTGTACAACAAGTGCGATGATGATCTTTATTTCATCACCATAGGTGAATTTTATGCATATAATGTAATTGCATTCCAATTTCAACATCAATTCAACCTTCAATTGATGTTTTATCAACAAACAATGTTCAAGTTGAAGAATATGTGAAAATGCTAGTAGATGCTAATAATAAAGAGGGAGAAATTAGACATTGAATTTGTGTACAAACTTATGATCAATAGGATCATGTGGTGAAATTTTATTTTTAATAATTAAATTTTTGTCATACTAACCACCATTGTCTCTAGTGTGCTCCCAATCTTTTCCATCAAGTGACTGAAGTGACATGATCTCCTAGTGAATTTTTGCAATGTCATGGTGATGGGTTCTAGGATTTACTAGAAATAATAACTAGCAACTCTTTCAATCATACCAGATAGCTTGGAAAATAGAAATCCTTACTAGATGCCTATGACATTTAATCGATAGTATAATAATCCATGAGAATGAATAGATGCAAAAAAATATTCAACAAACAACACTGTCTCTTGACACCATAATGTTTTTTGAATTAAGCTTGAAATAATTCACTGGTGCAATCCTTCTACAATAGCATCAGATCCAAAGACCCTTTCCTATAGGTATATTCACTAATTTATAAGAAAACATTACATTTTAAAATAGAATAAAGAACAAATAGAAAATCTAGTTAAAAACACGGCATGTCACTATGATTATGACGAACTGGGAATCTCAACACATGCATTCTCAACGTCATATTTCTCCCTCTATTCGAATATTTATTTAGACAAAATCAAGTGGAGAAACATGTGTTGTTCTTTAGGAAAACTAAGATTGGTGCTCTCTTGTTTGAACCTCTTAATATAGTTTTCTAATTTTGGCATTATGGACTCTAGTCTAGTAGTTGTCCTAACCTCACTAGTTAGAAAAATTTAATGGTGGCCATGTTCCAATGAATCTATGATTCTGATATATGTTTCCCAACAATCTTTTTGAATTCTTCTAACACTTCCTCGATAGTTCGAAAATCCTCAGGTGGACCAAAACTAGGCAAGCAACTCTTGTTGATTTTTCAAGAGAGATGATATTGTATATCCCTTTATTATTATTATTTAATATGAAAAAGGATCACAACTAAAAGATATATATCCAAAAAACAACAATATATATCCTCAGGGAAACCCTCAAGGGGGAGAAAACCCTGCAAAATTTCCTCAGTATATATTCCTCCAACATGTATAATGTCATGCAATGCTCTATCACGAAATCAAGACCAAAGAAAACCAGCAACCTCCTAGATATGTGCACACTACTCTCTTGTAATTATGTTAGATTAGTAATAAAAATGACTTGATATAACCTCTATTTATACTCAAACAAAACCTAAAAGACATGACTTATCAATAAACCCTTCCACAATTACACTTAGGAATAACTTCTAAAATTACATAAAATATCAACACTCCCTCTTAATGAGGAAGGTATTCTATTTGTCACAGACTCTAACATTGTCGCCATCCACACGAGCTCATGACCATTGAATTTTGAACACACAAATATATACATCACAGAAAATCCATAGTGACTTCACAGCATGCATCCAGGCTCAGTGGGTAGCTCTCCAATAGCTACAACATGTCATCATGAAACTATCTAGTTTCCCACAGAAAAATTGGATATCTTATGCATGAAATCTAGTACCCTACGATAACATTTGTACCTCGTCTCTTAAGCATGTATCCAGGTCTGGTGGGTATCTCTCCAATAGCTACAACATGTCATCACGACATCCACTACCTTGCGATAACATATAAATCCATTACTCCCTCTAAACAGGGACTACATCGAGCTTGTCCCTGAAGTACTCAAACTTCATCCTTGACAACAGATTTTCCAGCATATCCACAACCTGCTCATCGATAGCCACATATTGGAGCCTCACTGCTCCCTTCTGCACGATATCCCTGATATAGTGATACCTAATTTTGATATTCTTTGACTTATCATGAAACATGGGTTTCTCTGATAACGTTATACAACTCTGGTTGTCACACAAGATATAGGTCACCTCCATCACAATATTGAATAATCCATTCAACACTTTTCAAAGCCATACTGCTTCGTGACTTACTGCACATGCTGCCACATACTCTGCTTCAGTCGTACTAATTGTTACACATGAATTCTTCTTACTGATCCATGAAATCATACTGGATCCCAAAGTGAAGCAACATCCTAATGTAATTTTCCAGTTTGCAACACTACCAACCCAATCTGAATCTCAATATCCAAGTAGACTGATCTCAATATTTCCAACATACTTGATCCCATAATCCACTATACCTTTAAGGTACCTCATCATATGTTTTACATATTCCTATATAACATAACTTCCATAGTCTATGAAGTTGTATCCTGCAAGAACTTTAGATTTGATACCATAGGTGTAGCCATTTCCTTGCAATCCAACATCTCAAACCTCTTCAGGATTTCCACTGCATACTTCCCTTGATTCAGAAAGATCTCATCATTTCTCTACCACACCTATAGTCCCAATAAGTAGTGCATCATACCAAGGTCCTTCATTTCAAACTTAGAGGCCAACTCCCTCTTTTTACGAGAACCCTCTGACCACAAATTTGTGCACCCTACTCTTGATTTCAATCCAACTTTTCTCGAGATCCATTTTCACACCCCTATCTTTCTTGCACCTTTTCAACATCTTCTCACCTTCCAGCAGCAGTGTGGATGGTTGATAGAATCCCATATGTTGTAGTTTCTTCTGGTTCCATTTCCATAATATTTTTTGCTACACGTTTTCCCATCTCCATATTGCCACGGACTCTGCAAGCCACAAGTAAGGTCCGTCACACTATTGAGCCACATTAAAGTGGCATTTCTTTGTTTAATTTATTTGCCTCATACAGGCATCCAACATGACCAAGAAGGTAAACCATGCAATCATAATGTTCCACTCTTGGAACGCTACCATAATCTTGACTCATAGAGTGAAAGTACTTAATCCTTTGTTCACTAGGCCCTCTTGGATTCATGTAGATAAAACACCAAATAAGGTAATATGGTCCGACCTAATTCCAAAATATCTCATTTCTTCAAAGAGTTTGAAGACCTCATTGGCATACCCATGAATGGTGTATCCTGATATCATTGAATTCCATGAGGTGAAGTCTCTTTGATGCACCTTGTCAAACACTTCACCTGCCTTCTGGATGCTCCCACATTTTGCATACATGTCTCTCAGGGAATTCATCACACATCCATTTGCCAAAAATCCATTTCTAATTACCTTTTCATGGATATCCGTACTTGTTCCAAAGCTTCCAAGTTTGCACATGCAGGGAGAACGTTGGCCATGGTTTTTGAGTTGGGTTTCACACCTTCTAATTGCATTTTCTAAAAGAGCCTCATGGAATCCTCACCATGCTCATTCTGTGCAAACCCCTACAATCATGGTTTTCCACAAGAAATCATCTCTATGAGGCATTGTGTCAAACAATTTGTGTGCCTTCTATATACTCCCACATTTGGCATACATATCAACAACGACACTCATCACAAACACATTAGACTCAAACCCACCACTTACTCTCTCTTCATGGATCTCCATACCCTATTTCAGGGAGGCCAAGCTCCCACAAGCTAGAAGCACACTGGAAAATGTAAATTGATTGGGCTCAATGCTCATTCACCGCATTTGGTGAAACATATTCAAATCCTCCTGTGAAAATCCATGTTTCCCATAACGCGAAATCATGACAATCCATGAGAAAACATTTGGTTCTGTCATTTGATCAAAAACTTTGCAAGCGTCCCCCAAGATTCCACACTTGACATACATGTCAACCAAAACACTTCCCACAAGGACATCAAAATGAACTCCAGTTTTAATTATATAAGCATGAATCTCTCGATCCTAAGCATATCCGACAATAATCATATTCTACGAAATCAGATTTTGTGTTGGCATTTCATTGAACACTTTGCATGCATCCTCTATGTTGCAACACTATCTTCTAAACCAGAAACTTCACATGTTTTTTAGCACCTTGGATTCTCTATGTCTAATACATATTAATTATAATGATATATTGATTAGGCTAATCACTCAACAAATATCCTTCGAAAATATAGATTTCTCGTACCAAATTCTACAATCAATCATTGGTATCACAGACTGTACTTAGGTTACTTATGAATTCCTTCATAAATTAGTGCATCTATGGCACCAACCAAGGGTTTACATGCTCTTTAAGCATTCGATTCATATTTCATCTCACCATCCACTCAAGCCTGGAATTTGACATCCCACAAGACATATTTTTTATTTGAACCGGTATTTGGCATGTGGATAAGAAATCCATGTCATTATTAACACACATCAAAATACCAAAAACGTTAAATTCACATTTAACTGTGTAAATTTCTCGTCAAAATATGTTATAGGTACTTACACATTAGAGGATTATATGTATATATGGCCTAGGTTAATAACTATAATTCATGGCTTCAACCTTCAAGGAACTAGGTAGGGGCAGACCCGTGGCATTATGGTTGATGACACCTAGACAGTGTTTGTTGAGGAGTAAATGGACACCCAAATTCCAAATTCCAACTCTCAAGCCTGGGTCTTCTTCGCTTCAGCCTCCAACTTTGCTCTATGAGTGTGATTTCCAAGTCTTCTACTAGTCATGGATAGAGGTTGGAGAATGGATCTACTTAGCATAAAAATTATGAAAGTGAAATTTACACATAATATACAAAATATTTTGACATTTATGATTTTGGGTAAAACGTGAAGTGACAGGCATGAAAATAAATTAACCGTCACCAATTTTTCTCTTCACGGGCTGGGTAAATTTGAAATTCCCGGACTGCATCCACTGAATAATATGATCATGTTGAACACACACCACCAAATGTTGACGTTGAGTAATCAATGGGCCTAATCACTCATTATTTCCAAGTGTTGATCGCATTTTCACTATCACAACTGTAAGGATCTTATCGACCATGTTGCACTGTCACAAAATCGCTTAGTATTGCCAAGCGTTCATCACATTTTCACTGTGAGGATATGTTCAACCATGATTTCTCCTTCCATGCAAAATAGTTGTAAGGTGTAAGAATGAATTCTTTTTGGAAATCCATCTTCCCATTGTCTTCAATCTTTTGTTCCTGCAATAAAATTTGGTGTAGTTTTTTCTTATCAGTCTGTCAGCTCTGATACCATGTAAATTTGTTCAAACTGCACATAATAGAACTAGATAAATGATAATACACACATTTGCAGAGAGAATTTGAGAAAGAAGAAGAAGGAAAGAAAGAATAGAAGAATTCTTATTAACCGTAATGAATAATGAATAATTTACACATGATATACTCTGTATAACTCAATGAGTGCGCACTGGAGGAGAACCAATGTGCCATAGGGGTGGTCTAGAGTTATATCGACACACACCAGTAGTTACGAGAGTGAATTTCCACCTAGTCTACTCTCTCAGGCAGTTACGGGAGTGAACTGCCACCAAGTTGAGTTAACTAGTCAACTAGTCTTCAGTTAACTGACTGAACATAGAATAGTGAGGGGTAGATCAGGGAATCAAGGGTAATGCGCTAGTATGGTGATCATCCCAAGGAAAGTGCACATTAGCTGGTGATGATCCCAATGTTTCATGATGACAAAACCAATGCAGCATCTAAACTCAACTCAACTAGTCAAACAGAAGTGTCAATTGAAAGAGAATATTCTCCAGGTCGAATATTTTCCCCTAAAATATAGGAGATTGGATAATGACTAATTATAACTAATAAAAAAGGAAAAACCTTAGGAAAAAAAAATTCTAGGTGTTTGTGAAATAACTCCAACATGTAAGGCACGAAACCTATATTTCATAGCTATCAAATGAAAAATTATGGAATTTACATGAAAGGTATGCAAAGACTAACAATATGTGCAATCCTTGAAAGTATTCAAGGATGAGTAGGCATCAAAATATTACATATTATGACACTTACAGTTGCGTAGAGGAAAAAGATGGGGGAAATATCTAACAAGCCACACTGAGTTTTACAATACGAGGCATCTTACCAATAGGCAACTTGTAATGGTGAATCGCATATCTATTTCTTCAAAAAACGTTGATAAGTGTCTCGTGTTTCAAAGGCATTGTAGCTATTCAAAAGGATCATCATTAAGTTATATAGGAGAATGCTTTAAAGACTAAGGAAACTATCAAGGATGCAAAAACCAAGGAAACTATCAAGGATGCAAAAACTAGATGAGAAACAAGATATTAAACACTCCAAAAGAAACAACTATTAAAAATCAAATAAAATGTCAAAATTCCTGCAAATCTCAACATCAAATCAAATCATAAAAGTATTACAAAGACAATAACGCTTCAAAAAGACAGAAAAATCGGTCTGGGCAAGCACAAGGTGAGAAAATTTCCAGAATTGACTATCGGATCGAGCTTCGCTACAATGATTGTTTGTCATCCGTTAAGGGATTAAGGATCAAAAGTGCCACCAAAATTTCTGAACATTTCACCATCAAATCATTTCCTAGAGATATTACCAATATAAACACTAGGAAAATCTAATTAGGTCAAGAAGATACTATAAGAAAGATAATAAAATGAATTAATTTTTAATAAATCATCAAACATCACCAGTACAAACTACAGACTGCAAAAACCATGGCCTAAGACTCCGCTAGCAAAGCGACAGTCTGTCATTTACCTGAATTAAAACCCTCTGAGTCTCCAAAATCCTTTATTCTTAGCAAGACGTTGGGTCAACAAAAGAAAAAATTTAGTGCTCATTCAATTGAAAACAAGATATAATCTCACCTAGTGATTCAGATGGATGTCGGTGGCCTCCCACTTATTCCAACTGGCTCATTTTGGCAGTTTTTCAGTTCGGCGGTTTTTTTCCTAGTTTTTGGGTCCCTAACTTATGATCCCATTTTGAGGCCCTAAACAACGCTTTTAGGGCTCTCCATAAGAAACATGTGTAGTCCTCAGATATACCTTTCCAATGGGCTATCATGTGCCTAAAACGGAGATCGTATGCAAACGTTACGACCTCGAGAAGTTGATGTACTAACTTACCCAAACATGGCCCACATGACTTGATCCAAAAAGGATCCAAAGAAGGCTAAGAATAACTTAGAACTCACAGAGTCAGCTCAGAATGCTTAGAATGGCTTCAGCAAATAGAGAAAAGGAAAAAATTCAAAGTTCCCAAAACTCATTTAAAACAGCATGATCGCAAAGAGCGTGTCGCAAGCTTTCTAACAGTGCAAACAGTTTGTCAAACGGAGTTACGGTTTGAAAGATATTTGCGGTCAAAGATGTGGTCAACTAGGACCAGTCAGCAGGGGACACATCATTGACCATACTGTTGATGTCAGCATGACATCAGTAGCTGACATGGAAGGGTGATGTCACCGTATAGATGTTGATGTCAATATGCCATGTGGCAGCACCACAGGCTGCCACGTGTCACCCACCAGTGGACTTTTCAAGGGTCCATATGGACCAATAGGAAAGTCCCACGTGGCACCACCCAGGGAGTGCCATGTGTCAGTACGGCGGTGACAAGGCGATCCACATTAGCATACAGAAAAATCAGTAGGCACCACATGGCCCAATCATGGGGCAACATGTGGCATCCCAAGAATGCCCAATGTTAGCCGGTGAATGATTTTTTTTTTTTAAAAGAATTGGTGGGTCCGCCAAATCTGGCAGACCGTGCCAAATCTACACAGTCTTTAGCAGAGTTACTAGCAGACCGCTAAACATAGCAGAGGTTTAAACTATGGATAAACATATATGTAACCACTACCAAAAATGAAGTCCGACGAGTTCAACCCCGAAACCTCCGGCTAGTACAAAGCCTTTAAAACTCTGCTCTAACCAATGCACCAAGGGGTGTGCCTTGGTAAATTTGCCACATTTAATATTTAAGAATGCGTATTTGGCCAGATCTAGGAGGAAGGCGTGCGACCGTACTGTACAATTTGGCATGGATTTTGAGATAGATGTTGTCATAGTTGTAGGTGCAGAGGGCACGAAAATCAAGACAAGATTTCTTTTGGGCTTGGGAGTGCCACAGTCAGATCAGAGCATGGAGACAGACATTTTTGGGTAATTCGACACCACGAATCCAATGGTGATGTTTTTTTCTGATCTGATCATTATTTCTGCAGCTTGATTTCAGAATGAGGTATATTCATGTATTTGCCAAATTCTTTTGTTGAGTTAATAAAAGAACCTACCCATTTGAGAGTAGGAATCGGAGACGTAGTCCACTAGGGAAGAACTCCATCATCAATTTTTTGTGTTCATATCTAATGATTATGCCTCTTCAATTCTAAGTTTTCCCTTCTTTAATGGTGCACATTAATTTATGCTCATTTAATACAATTCTATATAATTCACGATGAAAAGATCCTGGATCATGTTGGTATCAGAGAAGTCATCTTTGACTTGAATTGTCAAGTGTGAATGCTTACTAGGGCCAAGCATAAGCAGGGTGAAGGAACTCTAAATAATTTCAATCCTGAAGTTGGTCGTGTATCCAGAAGGAAGAAAAAGGTAGAAGAGGACAAGTGTGATGAACAGGAGAAAAACTTTCACATGATCTTCTATCGTATGTCATAAATGGTCGAGTGAATGTATGGATATTACAAGAAGAGGATGAAGAAGAAAGGGAATAAAAAGGAAACTAAGGGGCTGGACCAGATCCTCCTGAGCCTCCATCTTCACCTTCGAGTTCTAGTTCTTCTTCCTCTGAGCATTCTCATCATTCTCATCATTCTAGCCATAAAGCCTCTTTTAAGAAACCATTATTAAAGCTTGATGTAAAATTTTATTTACCTATGTTTAATGGAGATGCTAGTCCTGAAAAGATAGATAATTGGATCTGATAGGTTAAAGTGTATTTCCGAGTCCATCATATTGATGAAGAGGAAGTTAAAGTGCAACTAGCTTCTCTTCAGTTGGAAGGCATCGCTCTCGTATGGTGGGAGGGAAATCTTCAAGATGAAAGTAAGTGTGGTAAGCTTCTTTCCTCATGGTCGGAGTTTAAATCAACGATCAGGAAGAAATTTTATCCATTAGGGTATTTACATAAAGCAATGATGGAATTGCAAACCTTCGGGCAAAGTAAAGGATAAACTGTACAAAGTTTCACGAAAGAATTTAGGAAGAAAGCTCTTACATTGAACATTCCTTTAGATTCTTATGAGACTTTAATGAAGTATATTGGTGCACTTCACATTTATACTCGACATACTTTGCTCTTGTTTAACCCCACTAGTCTTGACGAAGTTTGTGTGCAAGCCAATCACCTAGAGAATNGGGGGGATGTTCAAGAAAATCCCACAAAGAAACCTTCCAATTTCCCATAGAAGAATTTTAAGAAGTTTAAAAGGAAGGACAAGAAGACCACTATAGTAAAGAGAGAAGGAGGAAACCCATCTTGCACTCATTGCAAGAAGAGAGGTCATGATGAACAACACTATTGGAAACTGCATCTGGAAAAGAAACCGAAACAGTTCGGTGGAAAGAGGAAGACAAAGATTGTTGCTATAGTACAGCAAGATCTTGGTTCTGATTCAGGCGTTGAAGGAAATATCACAGCTGTTGGACTACAAGGTAAATATTCTCTTCATGCTAGTTCTAGTTCCAATGATGAATCTCATGTTGATGAACAAAAGAGGAATGAGTTATTTCACATAAGAGTTGTATCTAAGCATACTAAGATAGATACATTATTTGATCTGGGTTCCCAAGTAAACTTAATATTTGAAGCACTTGTCAAGAAAATGGGTCTTGAAACGAAACCACATCCGAAAACTTATCCTCTTGGTTAGGTATGCGACAAAGAAAAACTTAATGTCACCAAAAAATGTAGGATAAGATTTGCTATTGCTTCAAAATTGATTGATGAAGTTGATTTGGATGTTGTACCACTTGATATATGTGGCATAGTGTTGGGAAGCCCTTATCTTTATGATAGAAAAGTAGTCTTCTTTTGACATGAGAACAAATACCACCTTACTAAGGGGGGAGTGGAATATATTGTTAGAGCTCACAGCATGAGGGTAAATACCACACTTGTTAGTGCAGGACAAATGAAAATACTCATAAACACTAATAAGATATATGTACTCATGGTCATCAGAGAGAAAGATGTCGGGACATCCGACGCTTTCCAAGGGTGTGATCCATCTCATAAAAAGGAATTAATTGATATTTTTTCCAAGTATGATGATATGTTTTAGGAACTAGATGGATTACTTCCTCAGATGGAAATCCAACATGAGATACATCTTCAATAGGATTATCCGTTGCCTAATGTGGGCATGTGCAGGATGTCATTTGTGGAGATGACAGAGATCAAGAACCAGATACAGGGCTTATTGGATCAAGGGGTCATCGGGCCCAATTCATCTCCTTGTGGTTCTCCAATCGTGATGGTGCCAAAGAAGGATGGAACATGGTGAATGTGTGTCTATTATCGAGCCTTAAATAAAATCACGGTGAAAAATCGATACCCTCTTCCTCGTATAGATTATTTACTTGATGAATTGAAGAATGATGTCTATTTCACTAAGTTGGATTTGCGTAGTGGATATCATCAAATCATATTCCCAGAATAGGATGCATGGAAAACTGCCTTTAAAACCAAACAGGGATTGTTTGAGTGGTTGGTTATGCCGTTTTGGATTTGTAATGCCCCGGCAACTTTCATGTGTGTGATGAATGATGTATTCTGACCTTTCATAGATTACTTTGTGATTGTACATTTAGTCGACATTCTTGTTTTTAGTAGGACATGGGATGAGCATGTGACACATGTAAAGCAAGTATTGGATACTTTGCAAAGGGAGAAGTTGTATGTAAAATTTTCTAAATGTGAATTTGGCAAGACTGCACTTGTATACTTAGGTCATATTGTAGGAGGAGAACAATTGAAAATTGACCCTTCTAAAATTGAAATAATTGTAAATTTTCCTGAGCCAAAAAGTGTAACCGAAGTTCGAAGCTTCTTAGGTACAGTTCAGTATTGGAGGAGATTCATCCCAAATTTCTCCTTCATAGCATCTCCTCTACATGCCTTAACCAGTGTGAAGAACACTTTTCAGTGGGAAGGAAAGCAACAAAAATCTTTCGACACTTTGAAAGGGAAGATCAGTACCGCACCAGTATTAGCATTGTCGAATCTTCAACAACCTTTTGAGATTGAGATAGATGCCACTGGATACGCCATGGGTGCAATACTAATGCAATATCATAAGCCTATATGTTACCACTCTGAAACATTTAACCAAGTTGTTGTTAACTATCCTACATATGATAAAGAGTTGTATGCATTGGTCCAGAGTGTAAAGAAAAGGAAGCACTACTTGTTAGGGAAGGACACCATTATACATATAGATCACCAACCCTTACAATATCTTCAAGAACATACTAAATTGTAACAATCTCGACACTACAGGTGGATGGGTTTTCTACAACAGTTTCACTTGGTAATCAAGTACAAAAAGGGTACAAGTAACAAGGTAGTCGATATGCTTTCTAGACCTCCTATTGTTGCTTCTATTATTTTGAAGAATGCTTTTTTTATCTCATGATATCTATATAGAACAATATGCCATCAATGAAGATTTTAAAGAAGTATATACGAAGCTAACCCTTGGTGCATAGGTAGAGAACTATTGTCTGCAAGGAAAGTTACTTTAACATCTTGGAAAGCTATGTATTCCTACGAGTGAACGAGTCCATGTAATACAACCAGCTCATACTTCTCTTGTGTCTGGGAATTTTGGGAAAAACTATAGCTCATTTACAAAGGTTTTGTTACTGGCCTCAAATGAAAGCAATTGTAACTAAATATGTAAAGGGGCGTGTGATGTGTTCTACTTGTAAGCCCACTAATAGAAAACTAGGGCTATACTCACCACTTCATGTTCCATCCCATCCATGGGAAAGTATATCCATGGATTTTGTAGGGGGTTTACCCATGACCAAAGGGGTTCATGACTATTTGTATGTTGTAGTGGATAGGTTCAGCAAAATGTTTATCTTGATGCCTTGTAAAAAGCAGATCACTGTTGACCAAAATGCTAATCTCTTCTTTCATCATGTTTGGATTCACTTTGGATTACCCACATCTATCGTCTCGGATCGAGATACTCAATTCCTTGGGTAATTTTGGAATATCTTGTGGAGAATGATGGACACCAAATTGAAGAGGATCATTTATTTCCATCCAAATACCGACGAATAGAGAGAGGTGGTAAAAAAAAATAGTGGTACTATTGCTTCGAGGTTACTGCAGCAAGTGTCCCAAGGTATGGTATGAATAGATACCGTATGTACAACATGCGTACAATCGAGCTTTACATTCATCCACTCAGAGTTCACCTTTTGAGACATGTTTTTTGTACCTACCAAAGGTTCCTTTGGACTTGATGTACGCGAGAGATACCGATGTAAATGAAGATCGAAGAGAGGAAAGAGCACGCAAGGTCATCGAGAGGATTCAGTAGATACACCAGGCAGTCAGGGAATAGTTGGAGAAGATTTAAGCACAGTATAAAGCTCGGTAAGACAAGAACAAGTTTGATCATCAGTTCCAGGTTGGAGACCAGGTATGGCTTCACATCAGCAAGGAGATATTGAAGGGTGAAGGAAATAAACTCAATCCCATTCATTATGGACCCTTCACTATCTTAGAGAAAAGCGGTACCAATGCCTTTTGTCTGGATCTTCCGCCCTATATGCAGATTTACTTAGTTGTGAATGTTGAGAACTTGAAACTTTTTGAGCTTCGCATGATCATGGATCAAGATGAAGAAGTTTAAATTCCATCAGTTGATGAGTTTTCACCTGAGTACTTGGATGAGTTACAGGAAGATATCATCTTGGACAAGAGGTGTTGGCCCTTGACCAAGTTTTGAAGGGTACTTGGTCATACTTGACCACTTTTGGGACTGTGACAGCTTGCCAAGGAAGGAGTGCAACACAAATCAGAAAATAAGGAAGCAAGACCTATTTTGGGGTCCATTTTAGGGTTTTGGGTTGATGTAATGGGAAAGGGATGTCGGCCAGTGGGTTTACCCACGTTTAGGCCAATTTTGTAATCTATAAATAGGAAATGTAGATAGTAATATAGAGAGGAGATAGTAATGTAGTACATCTATGTGATGTATGAATGAAAGCTTAGTGCTAGTAATTGGATCTTTTTGATCGTATGTATCTTAGAGTGCTATGTGCATGAGATCGAAGAGCTAAGTGCAGGTTGTTATAGTCTGATGTTGAAGAGCAAGGAAGAACGATCTAGCAAGCTACGTAGATCTTTTGTCCTGTGCAAAGTAAGGTTCATTAGAGCTCTGTGTTGTAACTGCTTGACCAAGATAATATAAAGAAGACTTTGTGGATGTAGCCCCAAGGTGGGGGTGAACCATGGTAACTGTGTGTATAGTGTTTTGTGCTTCTCTCTTATGTATTTATCTCTTCCTTGGCTAAGTGCTTGATGTGATTAAGTATATCTAGTTATGCTATGTGTTGTTGATGAATGAATGAACATTAGATCTGATATATGAGATGCTTAGTGCTTGATCTGTTGGAACTAACCTATATTTTTGTGGATATCTACTGAATCATTCTTAGTATAAGTATTCACTGCGATTCTTTGTGCCTGCTGTGAAGTATATTAATGAATGTATGTTAAGGAATAATTTATGCTAAGTGCATCGTAAGAAAGATAATCACATATATGTGTCCCAGCTAAGGTTGCAGACACCTGAGTCTTGCAACCACCCCTGCCTCTACCTCGGGTGAGACTTCATCTTCTTTGCAGGTGCTGCCAAAAGGGTCGATAGTTAGGGCTTTGTTGGTACGCTCTTGAGCATTGAACCTTGGGTCTTCCCCTGTGTCCCAACAAATGGTTCTATTGTCGGGACCTGGAACTGTGATTGCTAGGAACTGAAGAAGAAGAAGATTTTCGTGAAATAAGCTATGTGCATAGATCTGTTGCTCTAGTGCGCAATGTTTTGTTTGACCTGTGAAGTTTTGTGCCAAGAAAAGAGGTCAAATTTGAAGAAAGAGAGGTTAGATCTGAAGAAAAGAAGTCAGATCTGTGAAGAAAAAGGTAAGATCTATAAGCTCTATGCCTCGATAAAGGTAAGAATAGTTAAAAGTCTTAGATCTGGAAGCTTTGTGCTCTGCAAAAGTAAGATAAGTGAAATTTGTTTGTTTCTAAAGCATGGATCTAGGTATGTTTGATAGATTTTGTCCTAGCTTCAAAACTAGGGCATTAATAGATGAAAGAAAGTTTGATATGAATAGATCTGATAAGTATAGTGATAGATATGTTATACCTATGCATCGAAAGAATGTCTAGACTAACAAGTGGATACAGGATCCTAGAAAAAAAAAATTCAGGCTAGCCATCATGATCCTGGTGCGCAGTACAGAAGGAGTTGGGGAACATCTAGGTAGATGAGAGGATTAACCCCCTGTTATTGTTGCAGACGACTGGGACATCTTGCTAAAGAATTCCCTGGGAGAATACCTAGTTTCCTTTGTTGTAAGGCTATGGAACATGAAGTATTGGATTTCCCTAGAATGATTGCTAGGCTTGAGAAGTTGAATATGGAACAAGCAAACCCTGAGGGAGATCAAGAGACCAAGATTATAGCAGAAACTCGGAAAGAATCAGAAACGATATTGCTACAGATGAAAGATACCTTGAATGACCACCGACATGTTAGGCTATCAGAGATCTTCAAAGAAAAGGAGCAAATCGAATCAAGAATAGGGGACTTTGACATTGACTGTACTCTTTATGAAGAAGTGCAAGTGAAAATTATGCCAGAAAGAACTTGGGAAGCTATAGGGAAGCCTTCCATGATCCCCTCCCTAGGAGGAACAAGTTTCTTCAGAGGAAAGATAGTAAACCTATGTGGAAGGCTTGCTCGGATACCTATGATTGTCAATGGAACTTCAACAGAGGAAGACTTTGAGATCATTAAATTTGTTGAAGACAACGCCCTGTTTACCATGCTCATAGGAAAACCATGGATTGATAGAGAACATGCCAGACGAAGAGAAGAAGAGAAAGTTTTGGAACAAAAGAAGCAAGAGTTAAAAGACTTTATGACCAGAAGGATCGCACACTTGATTGAAGAATAGAAGAGTAGATCGCAGATATTTAATGTTAGTACCTCCGATGTCGAAGCTAAGAGAACACTTGAGGATCCGCAAAAGATTGAGTTACCTATTTTTGATACAGAATAAGTATTATCAAGGAACACTAAGAAAGATTTTCCACAGTGTGAAGTAACTAAGACCACAGAAGATAAACATCAGAATGGTAAAAGCATTACTAAGACGAAACTCACTAGGAAGAAGGCTAGGAAGTTAAGAAAGAAAAGGGCTAATACTGTAAGTTTACAAGAGGTTCTAAAGGACACTTCGCAGCAATAAGAATTGCATAATTGGAGCTTCATCGAGATATCAGAACAACAACATAGAGTACTTTGCCATGACGAAGCAATATAGTCATTGGAACCGATATACCCGTTCGACCGCTGCTCCGAACGGATCGAAAAGTAGTTATGGGTTACCACTAGACTGTTGGATAGCACCAGAACTGATAGAACGGAGTTAATGAAGGCCTCATGTCTGTTGCAAGCACATCATTGCTGAGATTTCCTACTTAACCTGTCGCACCATGCACTGAGAATACTTTTTACTAACTGAGAATCTGAGTGCGAACCCTGAGATTTACTTACCCTGAGATCATTGCCTTACTATTCACTGTCATCTATGAATTCCTTTTGCACCCAAGCTAGCTGACCCAAGTTTGTATGTCAAACGAGTTCAGCGCTACTGAGAAAATTGTTGAAGAAGTTCTAATTGATTTAATGGCTGAGAGAGTCATGTCAGAATGTGGAATGTCTACAGGTGTACAAGCATCATCCTTGGGTGTACTGCCAGCTTCCCCCTCCACTACTCGAGCAGGACTATCCCGACCGCCTTCAAAAAGACGATCTAAGCTCGAAAATGACTTTGCCACTATGAAGATGATCCCAAGCATCTTACCTAAATATATCCCACCACTAAACGGACCAGTGAATCGAGACTCTGTACCCAGAGACTTCGACTATGCTGTAATCACTGCGTACCTACCGAAATGGGTGCGTGCATTTCATGCTGACTAGGAGAAGCTCACCACACTAAAATTTAGTGATTTTAACCTTGGATATCGCAAGGTATATAGTATGCTAGCCTCGCACAAGTATTTGACTATTACAAAACGAAAGAACCCCAATAATGTACCATGACAATGGACCCATAACCTTGCGCAGTCAACCCTCCTAGACGTAATGAAGATTCCACATTTCGGGAGGCATCAGGAAGTAAATCCATGTGTTCGACTGTTGTTGTCCTGCTACCACGGAGGATACCTATGGTTGGACCAGCGCATCACCATGGATCCAATTATGATCAATCGAATCACTGGGCTAAGCATGAAGGGCCCTGACCCACATGACTTTTACCCTAGAAAGACTGCAGATCGTGCTCTCACTCAATGAATAAAAGACACATATGGTAATCTAGAGAAAGGCACGTGAGGTTACAAGGTAGCCTCCATTGAGAATGCAGCAGTATGCTTTGGTTTCCAGTTGATCGCAGGCAATTTAGTCCGAAAAAACATACCTACACAGGTGACCGTATTTGTAGTTGACCTCGCAGGGAAGTGCGCGGAGGGACTACAAATGCACTGGGAAAAATACCTTATAAATAAGCTATATCTTGACTGTAGACAAGTGCAGGACCAAGGGTATGAGTTCCACTTTAGCTGGTTTCTCATACTCATCGCCTTCATCACGTGGGAACTGCCTGAGGGAGCCACGTTTCCAGAGATAAAACCCTTCGAACCCCTAGCCGCGAAGTTTTGTACACTGTGGTACTCCAGCGACATGAACAAACAGTGGCAATCCAATGTCATCTTCCATGCGTACTACACTTAGTTGAGGAATACCATTCAGTCTACATTGCACATTACACCCAACACTCTTCATAGGCTTCGACCTTTGATGAAATTCACCGCAGATCGTCACTTCACCTACATCACAACACATGCAGATGAGCACAAACAACAACTCCAGACATATTACAAGCTGACAGAAGATGACCTGGAGGATATTACCAAGGAATGGTCAGCAGACCTCCTTGTTGCGGTAGACCCCGTAGAGATGTCTGACATAGATATCCCTAAAGCTATGAAGGATACATCGGGATTGTGCAAGACTAAGAAGGATGTGGAAGTTCAAGATATCCACAGCACATCCACAAAGACTGCTTCGCTCTCACCTGTGAAGGGAGGTGATGATGAGGAACTATGGGGCACAAAAGTTGAACAGAGAAAAGGCGAGGTTACCCTACCTAGGGACGAGGAAGATCCCTCCAAGAAAAGGAAGATTACCCCACCAAGGCCCTCATCTAGAAAGAAAACTAAGGCCACTCGAACCACTCTTAAGACTATGCTTACCCCGGATGATTTTGACTTCTTAATTTCTGCATTGAATGATGTTTCATTAGATATCACGGAAAATAAAGAAGCAAAGAAAGAGGAACTATTCCACCAAACCACGAGTGAATTCAAAGAAGCGTAGCAGGAACTTCAGTCCAGCCAAGCAGTTTCTACGGCACCGTTAACAATGGAAATATCAGGAACATGTGATGAGCCCACACAGTTATGACAGATCACCGAGAAAGTCGAAGCTCGCCTTCGACGAGCTCAAGAAGACATAGCAAAATCCACCTAGTCTTTGGCGCAAGCACAGAGCGCACATGAAGAGAAAAGGAGAAAGGAAAAATAGGAGCAGCTTGACTTACAAGCGAAATGGGAGGAGGAAAAAGCCCAGTTACAGTAGAGCAAGGACCAGTTGCTAGCAGAGCAACTTGAAACACAAGAAAGAGTTCACAAGGTGTTGCGCTCTGTGACGATCATAGAAGTGAATATGGAAGATCGTCTTCCACAGAAGGTGACCCAACTGGAAGAAGTAATCCAACAACTTCAACAATGCATCATGGATCTGGAGCTCCGCACCGTGCTTGAGACACCCCAAGAGATAAGATATCTAAGAGAGGCCACTGCTCGAAGCAAAGTCGACCGATTAAAAGCTTTGGCTTCGGAATGTAGGCAACTAAGCACCAGAAGCACCAAAACCTATGAAACACTCGTAGAGAATCCAGAATTGTAGACATTGGAAGCACAGCTCCATGAAGCAAAGTAGCATGCAGATGTGCTACAAGCACAGCTGAAGTCTGTGATCCTAGTCGAAAGAATGAAGAGGTTCGCAGAGCAACGCACAGCCCAACAACGAGTACACACGCTGCAAAGTAAAGTAATGGATGTCTCTCAACAACTGCAACCACTCCAAGAGAAGGCATGTCAATTGTTCGTTGCACTTTAGAGCCAGGGAGCTGAACTCGAATAGTGTGTCATCACTACAGAAAAGTGCCTGGAAGGACCGCTCAATGACACAATAATCTAGGAATTTACTGAAAAAGAGGTTGTCGCATTGTAGCAGGTCGAAGCCGCTTGATCCAAGCTCGAGGCATTCGAAGCAGAATTGGTCAGACCTGAGTAACTCGGGATGAGTCACAGGTGAGTTTTGGGGGCCTATTGGCCCTTGACCAAGTTTTGAAGAGTACTTGTTCATACTTGACCACTTTTGGGACTGTGACAGCTTGCCAAGGAAGGAGAGCAACGCGAAGCAGAAAATAAGGAAGCAAGACTTATTTTGGGGTCCATTTTAGGGTTTTGGGTTGATGTAACGGGAAAGGGATGTCGGCCCATCGGTTTACCCACGTTTAGGCCCATTTTTTAATCTATAAATAGGCAATGTAGATAGAAATATAGAGAGGAGATAGTAATGTAGTACATCTATGTGATGTATGAATGAAAGCTTAGTGCTAGTAATTGGATCTATGTGATCAGATGTATCTTAGAGTGCTATGTGCATGAGATCAGAGAGCTAAGTGCAGGTTGTTATAGTCTGATGTTGAAGAGAAAGGAAGAAGGATCTAGTGAGCTGCGTAGATCTTTTGTCTTGTGCAAAGTAAGGGTCATTAGAGCTTTGTGTTGTAACTGGTTGACCAAGATAATATAAAGAAGACTTTGTGGAAGTAGCCCCAGGGTGGGGGTGAACCACGGTAACTGTGTGTATATTTTTTTGTGCTTCGCTCTTATGTATTTATCTCTTCCTTGGCTAAGTGCTTGATGTGATTAAGTAGATCTAGTTATGCTATGTGTTGTTGATGAATGAATGAACATTAGATCTGATATATGAGATGCTTAGTGCTTGATCTGTTGGAACTAACCTATATTTATGTGGATAAGTATTGAATCATTCTTAGTATAAGTATTCACTGCGATTCTTTGTGCCTTCTACGAAGTATATTAATGAATGTATGTTAAGGAATAACTGATGCTAAGTGCACCGTAAGAAAGATAATCATAGATTTGTGTCCCAGCTAAGGTTGCAGACACCTGAGTCTTGTAACCACCCCTGCCTCTACCTCGGGTGAGACTTCATCTACTTCGCAGGTGTTGCCGAAAGGGTCGGTAGTTAGGGATTTGTTGGTGCGCTCTTGAGCGTTGAACCTCGGGTCTACCCCTATGTCCCAACAAGAGGACGAGGACTTCATGCAGGGGTGATGTTGATTATATTTTAGTAGGCTTAAAGGGCACCCATCCAAGCAAATAAAAGTGGATCAAGAAGGACTAAGTGAGGGAACTCTTCCCTCACTTACCAGTTGATTGATGAAACCTTTTGGTGGTCCAAAAAGCTCTCAGTGGGAAGGCTTGATCCAAAAAGGATCCAGAGAAGGCTAAGAATAAATCAGAACTCATAGAGACAACTCATAAATCTTAGAATGGCTTCAGCAGACAAAGAAAGGGAAAAAATTCAAAGTTCCCAAAACTTAGTGAAAATGGCATGATGGGTAAGAGCGTGTCGCAAGCCTTCAAACGACGCAAATAGCTTGTCAAATGGAGTTATGGTTTGAAAGATATCCACAGTCAATGATGCAATCAACCAGGACTAGTCAGCACGGGACACATGATCGTCTGTACTGCTGGCGTTAGCAGCTGACATGGCAGGGTGACATCATCATACGGATGCTGGCGTCAGAATTCCATGTGGCAGCACCACAAGCTACCATGTGTCACCCACCAGTGGAATTTTCAAGGGTCCATATGGACCAATAGGAAAGTGCCATGTGGCACCACCTAGGGAGTGCCATGTGTCAGTACGACGGTGACAGGGAGAGCCACGTCAGCATACAAGCAGAAAAATTAGTAGGTGCCACATGGCCCAATCATGGGGTGACATGTGGCATCTCGAGAATTCCCAATGTTATCCCATGAATGATTTTTTTTTTTAAAAAAGAATTGGCGGGTCTGCCAAATTTGGCAGACCAAGCCAAATATACACAGTCGTTAGCAGAGTTACAGGCAGACCGCTAAACATAGAGGAGGTTTAAACTATGGATAAACATATATGTAACCACTACCAAAAACAGAGTCTGACGGCTTTGACCCCAAACCTCCAGTTATTACAAAGCCTTTAAAACTCTGCTCTAACCAACGCGCCAAGGGGTGTGCCTTGGTACATGTGCCACATTTAATATTTAAGAATGTGTATTCGAACAGAGCCAGGGGGAAAGGCGTGCAACCATACTATACAATCTGAAACAGATTTTGAGATAGATGTTGTCATAATTGCAGGTGCAGAGGGCACAAAAATCGAGATAGGATTTTTCTTGGGCCTGGGAGTGCCAGAGTCGGATCGGAATGTGGAGACAGCCATTTTTCGATAATTTGACACATTGAATCCAATGGTGATGTTTGTTTTTTGATCTGAGCATTATTTATGTAGCTTGATTTCAGAATGAGTTATATTCATGTATTTGCCAAATTCTTTTGCTGAGTTAATAAAAGAGCCTACCCATTTGAGAGCAGGACCCAAAGACGTAGTCCACCAAGGACGAACTCTGTTATCAAGTTTTTGTGTTCAAATATGATGCTTATATATATTCATTTCTAATTTTTCCTTTATTTAATGGTGCACATTAATTTATGCTCATTTAATACAATTCTTTATAAGTTACAATGAAAAGATCCTGGATCATGAATTTTGGTGCTTCATCTCCTAGGGTTAGGTTTTTGGATGTCTAGGGTTTTTGACATTACTATTTATTGTAAAACGGCCTTGAGAGGCTCATTGTAGTCATCTTCTTTCGAATGAGCATAGTCATCACATCTCTTCTCAGATATAAGTCGCCACCATTCTAGCAAGCTTGTTTTCCGCTGCATTTTACAGTTTCAACTTATTTCCTTATTGAATAGAAACCAATTTTATTGTATATTTGTTATTTTGTGGTAAGAATCTTTTGATAATAATATGTATTAATTTCGTTCTACTCATAAAATATGGATTAGTGGTATCAGAACGGTATGTTCCTTGTCGTTCTTAATGCGTGTCCCCAACGAGGTCAGGGTACAAATAATTGGTTCTCGAGCTTGTTTCTCTTGAGGACAAAATCTCTTGCACGCCCAAGCGACCTCTCATGGCGGAAGAAAAGAAAGACAACGGGACAAGAGATCCCTTCAAAAGTTTACTCGAGGAAGCCCTCATGCAACATACGAATGAGATGATAGATAGTTTTTCCCAATTCCTTCGGTGGCTACCAATAGGTGACGCATCTTCCTCAATGGGGGCACTGCCCCCTTCAAGGTACAAATCAACTTTGATATTCCTATATTTGAAGTTTAGATAGATGCAGATGTTGTAGACAAATGGTTGAATCTGCTAGAAGGGTATTTATTTTTCCATAACTTCTCGAATAGAGAAAATATTACTTTTGCACTCCTCGAATTTGTTCCCCGTGTCAAATATTGGTGGGAAACATTTTGTGAGCAGAAGGAAATAGAGGAACCCTCATTATTTATAGTTGTGGTCACCTAGGATTCCTTCAGGGATGTTATTAAGGAACAATACTAACCTATTGGAAGATATGACGACATGTATACAAAATGGACCACACTGCGACAGGAAAGAGACCAAGTAGTGCCCAAGTTCACAAATATCTTCCATACCTTGCACACCAAGATGGGTATCAAAGATTCTGAGTGACATTTGGTGCTCAAGTATTGCGGCGATATGCATAGATACATCTAAGATGAAATGGAGTTTTTGGATTCTAAATTCATCGTACGAATGCTGACGTCAGCATGCCACGTGGTAGCACCACATCCTGCCATGTGTCACCCACTAGTGGGATTTTCAAGGGTCCATATGGACCAATAGGAAAGTGCCACATGGCACCACCTAGGGGAGTGCCACGTGTCAGTACGATGATGACAGGGTGAGCCACATCAGCATATGAGCAGGTGAATCAGCAGGTGCCACGTTGCCCAATCATGGGGTGACATGTGGCATCCCGAGAATGCCCAATGTTAGCCCATGAATGATTTTTGTTTTAAAAACAGAATTGGCAGGTCCACCAAATCTGGCAGACCACTCCAAATCTACATAGTCATTAGCAGAGTTACTAGCAGACCAATAAACATAGCAGAGGTTTAAACTATGGATAAACATATATGTAACCACTACCAAAAACGGAGTCTGGCGGGTTCGTCCTCAAAACCTCCAACTAGTACAAAGCCTTTAAAACTCTTCTCTAACCAATGCGCCAAGGGGTGTGCCTTAGTACATCTGCCACATTTAATATTTAAGAATGCGTATTTGGCCAGATCTAGGGGGAAGGCGCATGACCGTATTGTACAATCCAGCATGGATTTTGAGATAGATGTTGTCATAATTGTAGGTGCAGAGGGCACACAAATCGAGACATGATTTCTCTTGGACCTGGGAGTGCTAGAGCTGGATCGGAGCATGGAGACAATAATTTTTGGGTAATCCGACACCATGAATCTAATGGTGATGTTTTTTTTCTAATATGAGCATTATTTCTGCAGCTTGATTTTAGAATGAGGTATATTCATGTATTTTTCAACCCCTTTTGTTGAGTTAATAAAAGAGCCTACCCATTTGAGAGAAGGACCAAGAGACGTAGTCCACCAGGGATGAACTTCGTTATCAAGTTTTTGTGTTCAGATTTGATGTTTATGCCTCTTCATTTCTAAGTTTTCCCTTCTTTAATAGTGCACATTAATTTATGCTAATTTAACACAATTCTTTATAAGTCACGATGAAAAGATCCTAGATCATGAATTTTAGCGCTTCATCTCCTAGGGTTAGGTTTTTGGATGTCTAGGGTTTATGACATTACTAATTATTATAAAACGGCCTTGAGAGCCTCATTGTAATCATCTTCTTGCGAATGTGCGTAGCCATCACATCTTTTCTCAGAGATAAGTCACCACCATTCTAGAAATCTTGTTTTCCACTGCATTTTACAATTTCAACTTATTTCCTTATTGAATAGAAACCAGTTTTATTGTATATATGTTATTTTGTGGTAAGAATATTTTGATAATAATATTTATTCATTTCATTATGCTCATAAAATCCGGATTAGTGGTATCATAGCAGTATGTTCCTTGTCATTCTTAATGCATGTCCCCATCGAGGTCAGGGTACAAATAATTGGGTCTCGATCTTGTTTTTCTTGAATACAAAATCTCTCACACACCCAAGTGACCTCTCATGGCGGGAGAAAATAAACACAATGGGACAAGAGATCCCTTCAAAATTTTGCTCGAGGAAGCCCTCATGCAACAGAGGAATGAGATGATGGATAGTTTTGTGCAAATCCTTCGGCGCTTACCAATAAGTGATGCATCTTCCTCAAACAGAGGTGCAACCCCCTTCAAGGTACAAATCAACTTCGATATTCCTATATTTGAAGGTCAAATAGATGCAGATGTTGTAGAAAAATGGTTGAGCCTGCTAGAAGGGTATTTATTTTTCCATAACTTCTCGAATAGAGAAAATATTACTTGTGTGCTCCTCAAATCCGTTCCCCATGTCAAATATTGGTGGGAAACTTTCTGTGAGAAGAAGGAAACAAATGAACCCTCATTACTTACAGTCACGATCACCTAGGAGTCCTTCAGGGATTCTATTAAGGAACAATACTACCCTGTTGGAAGTTATGATGACCTATATACAAAATGGACCACACTGCGATAGGAAAGAGACCAAGCAGTGCTCAAGTTCACAAATATCTTCCAAACCTTGCGCACCAAGATGGGTATCAAAGATTCTGAGCAACATCTGGTGCTCAAGTATCGTGGCGGTCTGCATAGATACATCCAGGTTGAAATGGATTTTTTGGACATCTCATACTTGGGTGCGACCTACCGACATGCCATCAAAATCGAGTAGAATCTCAAAAAAAAGACTCGGAAATTTGGGCCTAGGAACCCCGCACAGCAAAATATAGGAAAGGGTGGCCCCAACCTGCAGAGAAAAGGACAGAGCAAATATGGACCGCCTCAGGACACCGAAAAGAAAAATAAATATTCTGGGAAGTGGTGTGACTTCCATAAGAGACCCTGGTCTAACACTGTTGATTACCACTCAAAGAAGTCGCTGGTGACTGAGGTGAAAGCCTCTAAATCAGATGCGGGTTTCGACTCTGAGTTGGAACTAGAAAGGGGGATATGGATCATTAATGTAGAACCCAGTGCTACCATTAATGCTACCACCAAGCTCCAACCCAGCGAACTAGATGAGCCAGAGGAAGGCGAGTTCCTTTTTCATTCACAGATGTGGGTGAAGGGTACCTCGCTGCAATTCATCGTTGATAGCAGTAGCCAAAAGAACCTCATCTTAGTAGAGGTTGTCAAGTGAATTTCCCTGCCGCCAATGCCACACCCACATCCCTATACCATCAGATGGCTCTGCCAAGGAAGCGACATCCGCATCAACCAACAATGTCACATTTCATACGGTATTAATCCCTTCAAAGAAGAGGTATTGTGTGAGTTTTCCACTCTCAAAGTTTGTAATGTTATTTTAGGCCAACCATATTTATGGAAACTCCATGTTATATATGAGTCTAGGCCTCACAATTTTATTAGTACTTTGAACAAGAAATTGTATAGGTTATCGGAGGTAGTCCCACCTAGTGTTATTTCCTTGATATCTACCAAGCAATGTAGGAAGGTCATCTCTCAGACGGGGAAGTTTGTCTTCTTCATGATTCGCTCTCAGAATGAGCGAAAGATTGTAGCCACATCTAGGGTCTCTATGACCAACCTCTCCACACAGCAGAAGCTAGTGGATAAGGTCATGGAATCATACTCGGATATCTTCTCCTCACCTACCAGGGTACCTCTGCACTAGCAGGTGAAGCACCCAATTGATCTGACCCTCAGCGCACCACTGCCCAATGGGCCAGTCTACCGTCACTCTATAACACCCTTGTTTCCCCCAACATGTAATTAATCATAAAATAGGATTACCATGCTAAGGCATGTGGATGATGTAAATGTATTATTGTTAAATTTCCCATAACTGACTATTGGGAGGTGAATCCTTGAAGTACAAGCCATGATATATCTAGAGGAAAAAATCAATTAATGAAGGAAAGGACTAGTGGTTGAATAATCAACCACACCCATGAATCGAAACATGGGGTGTCATCCCAAAGTACCATAGAGACCTACAGACTTGAGATTCCTTCTAACAGAAGGAATAGGATAGTTTGGGAACCTTCCTAAAGAAGGGAGGTAAGATACACATAGGAAAAGAGAGGAGAGTGCAAGCTCAGAAGGATATGTGTGAACCAAAAGGAAGTGCAGAGAACACGACCTGAAGGACCTGAATGCGAGATTGATGTTGAGGAAGCATCTGATAAACCTTGCAGGGATACCGTGACAGAGAGAAGGTCTCTAAGAGATGGCATAGTTCCCTAGTGATATCATGGCTTGGCACAGGGGTGGCCAGAGTGCTAAGGACGAATGCCTCTGAGCCTATGGTTGGGTGGAAAGGAACACACCCATAGTGAGTTAGTTGGCTACAACTTTTAATAGATAAGTATTCTCATACCCTCTGTAATTGATTTGTAAATGTGTAATAAAATTGGATATATTGTGAATGTTTTTAGGGATGTGAATGGTTTCTTAATGGTTATGTTGTGTCCCTTTATTTCCATTTGATTGTGATTTTAAGCAAGGAAGAATCTTGTTAAGCTCAGAAGAGGTAGTGTAGGTATGCACGGGGTCTCTGCCAGGCGGGCAGAGGCTGAGAACTTCTAAAATTCTAGATTGATGAAGGAGTGCAAGGGGTGCACAGAAGGTCCTTCTAAGTGTTAATTTCAAGAGAAAGAGCACAAAGCTCTTAAGTCCTTCAGAGCTTGTTACGAGGGAAAAACTCTCTATGGCCAGGGTAAACCACAATAGAGAGGTATGACTGCAGAAATCTACTCAATTCCAACATATGCTATATAAACCAATGTGTAAGCGAGATAAGAATGAAGCCTACCTCATTCCAACGTTTGAAGATGTCCACTGTTGAGAACTTTGAGCCAAAGCTTTATACCTGTGACAAGTTCTCAACAAACAAGTAGAGAAAGAATATAGTGATAATATAAAAGGTTAGCACATTAGATAGAATAATCCATCAATAAACATTACAAACGTGCCCATGGATAATAATCATATATTTGCATGATACCAATAGGATGGGAAAGGATTATTTCTATTAATAAATGATCAACAAAATTAATAACATTACAGACTTCTATGTCGGCATGGTTCGGAACTAAGAAACCAAGTTCCTTCTGTTGTACCTTTTTTGTCACCTAAATGAGAAAAACAGAGGTGCTTACAAGATTAGTTGGGTTAGCTAAGAAAGACAACAGTAAAGGAAAGGGTTAGAAGAATAAATATAAAAGACTAAGCTAAGAACTAAACTAGGAAAAGAAAAAAACAATTAAACTATTGTGCATAAGGGCATAAGAACAAGAAACAAACAAGACTCATGTCACCAATGAAAAGGATTGTATTAGTGAAAAGAAAACACCAAAGAGAAAGGGGACTTTGGGTCCCTTCTTCCTCCAAGGGAGGGCTATTGGACCCCCAATATTGAGCTCTTCTTACAACTTGAAAACTTGAAAGAAATGGTGAAAGAATCCCAAGCTAACCCACTCAAAAGGTGATGTGGATTTCCCAAATGGAATGGTGCTAGTATGCTCTTGATGAGAAAAGAGGTTTCCCCAAGAGAATAGCAGCAGCATAACCTTGCAAATGAATTCCTTGAAGATGTAGTGCACCCATGGCCTTGTTTTATAGCACCACTTTGAGGTATTGTGCAACCAGCTTTTAGTGTGAAAAGAGGTTGTTTAGGGCACCTTTAGGTCTTTGACCAGCCACCCAGCCGGATCCAGCCGAGATTTGGATTTCAAATCGACTTGGAAGATGAACCAGAAGTGGGTGGGAGGCCGACCAACATCATAAATGCACCGTTCTCAGGTATGCGTGGCTTTTAGCATCCACAGTCGCACATCGTGTGCATGTGCGATTTTCCTACATTTCTTGATGGCGCATGTGCATGTGTGCCCTGTATAGTCATAGCTCATCCTAATTTTATAACTGGTTGTATAGTTTTGGACCTTTTGGAAATGATTTTTTGGTAATTTTGGTCCATGGGTGAACTAATAGCTGTTTGAAGATGTTGGATTCCTGTAACCATTTGCGGACGAAATTTCAGTGATAACAGATGCCCCCTGATGGATGAGGTTAGGAGCATACGGATAACTGAAATTCATCAATGTTTCTTCTACTGAGAGTATCGTTGTAAGAAAGAGCGATAGTGAGAGTATCAAGAGTGACCCATTGGAGGGAGAAGGGAACCTGTAGGACCCAACCTTTCGCAAGGTGTGGAAAATAAATTGTGTACAAACGAGGTGGGCATGCCCCATGCTCATGTCATGTAACTCACAAAAGGGTTTTGTACAGTAACTGAAACTGTGTGTTGATGTAGACAACTACAGTGCCCTCAAGGGCGGTTTTGATAAAGGCAGAGGAAAATTATGATGAGGAACAATACTCTGAACAGTAGGCAATGACACCTATAAGAAGTATCATGTATTATGTGGGCATTGATAGCCCAACAAAGTTCAGAGGTCTTCGAAAAATATAAAAAACAACTGCAATAGTCGCAAAGTAAGACCCATTGTAACATGAGAAAGTGTTGAAGTCGAATTTTATGGGGGTCAACGATAGCATAGAGCAATGATGGTTCTCCCTGTGTCGTCCGAGACTCCTCATTGTAAAGGTAATGAGAGTCAAGATATTGTCGCCCTTCTGGAAACTGTGCTGATGTCGACAAAAAGGGAGACGCGACTCCAAGAAGTAAAGGGCTTCGTGAAATCCACTAAGTGAGGTCAGGAACTGAGGAGGTACATGGACGAAGTCAATATGCATGGAGACTCAAGACTGCCCTTGGTTGGGGATATACATGAAGTATAAGTGACCACAACCGTTCAACTAGGTCGAGTGTCAGGGGACAACGAGAGATGGGATAAGTTGTGCCACAGATGGGACAAAGTGAACAAACTCAGAGAGCAGAGGTAGGGGGCCTGTGGGATACTCAGAGTTTATGGATGATGTCAACAGGAGTAGGTGATAAGGAATTCCCCAACCAAGGGTGACATGGGTTGCGTTTTCCAAAAAGGAAGAAGGTTTCCAAAGGTGACGACAAAAAGCTATGTAAAATGCTGGAAACAAAGGCTTAATTACAAAAAGAATTAAAAAAAATTAGTGGGGATAATAATGCAGATACAGAAATGGGTGCCCCAGTGTAAGATGGCTTGGCCTGAGGAGGGCACAAGTTGGTTAAAAAACAAGTGGGGGGTTGGCGCCCCATAGGCAGGTTTCTGTAATAGGGAAATGTATGGAGGGAAATCTGAAGATGGGAAAATGGGTGGTGGATGAAATGGATGGTAAATGATGATGTGGGAGAGCAATCAAAATAAAACCATGAGGAAGTGCCCTGTGAGTCTATTGGGTAGGCTAGAAAAATGAGGAGAAGGAGTATGTGGTTGATTCACGACATGATGTAAGACTATCAGGACTCCCATCCCTAAAGGTTGAAAACAACATGAGTGTCAAAATGCCAAGGGGGATATGAATGGGACAACTCATGTTGGGGAGAGTGCTACCGGGTGACAGTACCCAAAAGGCTGTGGAGGTGACAGTACTGTAGAGCCAGATATAGGGACCCTAAAGGAAAATTTCAGAGGGTGTGACTAGAGATGCAATTGAGATTCAGAGGGAATGATTACATGCCAGTGTCGATTATATACCTGAAGGGGTCACACTGGTGTGTGATGACCAAGTACCTGCACACATGACAACCAAATACCTGACGTGAACAATATCTGAAGATAATTGAAACATATAACCATTTATTTGATAATTTTGAATATGAGCATGCGTACCTGAACGGGGTATGGAAAAATGACTCCCCGGGGAATAAGGATGAAAAATGGCCCGGGGACTGTCTTGATGTTGATGATGGGGTGTTGATCCCGTGGCTGAAGAAAGATCAAAAAATGGACACTCGGAGCTCTCAGAATTGAGTCTGGAAGTTTGTCAAAAAGGGCCTATATATAGCTGTAAGGCCCACATTGCCACCTCATTTGTACTTGTTTCTATAGTGGTTAGAGAGGAGAATTCAAAGCAGATTCAGAGATTCTAGGAGTGCAAGGAAGTTGATCCGGGAGGTACGAGAGTCAGGTTAGTGGTCTCATCCTCCTGTATAGTAGTTAGGTGTCAATTTTTGGGTAGGACTGTATGGATGGCCATACAGTGGGTTTTTAGGGTTGTGCCCCCCCCCCAAATGTGCAGGCGATCGATGGAGACCTACACATGAATGCACGGTTGTAATGGGCACAACTACGCAGGGGGCCATGCTATTTGGGAAAACAAGTGCGAATGGGGTGCACGCCTATCTGAAACACAGTCTCGCATATGTGTGCGACTGTGTTGCTAACAGTTGCGCATGAGTGCGCAACTGTGTAGTGAATAGGCGTGCACTGAATGCTCGCATGTGGGCCTAATAGGTGCACATACATGCGCGCCTGTGCACACCTATGGGGAAAATAGTCGTGCCTTTGAGGCAAAGCTGAGGGTGAGAAAACTTATCTCCTCTTTTTTTCTTTTTTTCTTTTTTGGGAGATTTTGGTGTTTTTGTGATGGTTGATCAAGTACTGTATATGTGGATGCAGGTGATCATTTGGGACGATGTCGATCCATTGGAGAGAGAGGTATTGGGCCTGACTGAGGGAGGCCATGAGGGATGAGGAGCCGGTGGTTCGTGGTGCTTTGGCGGCCTATGGGCTGCTAAAGTTTTTTGAGTGCCCACTGTTGAGGGCACAGGAGTATCTGCTGCAATTGTTGATCTCGATGTGGAGTCCGGAGTTGGAGTGTTTTATTGTGTTTGGGGAGAACTTGGCATTCTCTACTGAGGAGGATGTCTATTTTCTAACTGGGCTCCTTTTTCGGGGAACACTGCTGCCGGCCGAGCCAGTGGTAGTTGGAGAGGGGCATTTGGCTACCCTTTCCTAGACATATTGTTCGGGAGATAATTTTATGTCTAGGTCAGTGGTGAGGATTGGGGCGATGGATGCCCTGGTACATCATTGCATGGAAGCGATGGTTGTGATAGTGTATGGGTCTCTCGTGACTAAGCGTATCAGTGGTGGCCAACTGAGGATAATGCAGCGGGCACTAGGGGGTGAGAATTTCACTTGGGGCTTGATGTTTCATGCCAAGATGGTGGGACAGCTCACCAAGTGTCGAGCGACCGAATCAAGGAATTTTTCCTTTAGATCTATCCTAGTGGCTTGGTTTCTAAAGAGGGTGTCGATGTTGCACCTGAGAGTTTTGTTAGACCCGTTGGGAGCACGAGAGCTATGACTGTGGTGGTGGTCGATGATTTTGGTTCGTCATGGGGGTGGGGAGGGTGGCCACTACTTCACAACTGAGGCTGCATAGGTGTTAGGTGTGGCATCAGATTCCACAGATCATATTGCAGTTTCCATACAGTGGGAGAGATTTTCGTGATGACCCTGAGATGATATTACCTCCGGGAGAGGTATTCGATCGCCGAGGTATGATGTGTTGGTTGCTTGTTTTGTTGATTTGTTTTTTAGATAGTATAGCATATGGTTGATATTTGTATGGATGTTGATGCTATCATGTGTTTGTTTGTGTAGATGTGGGACCGCATGGATGAGAGGTCGAGTTGATCAGAGCCCCAGCCTGCCAGGGGCCTGTGAGAGCACCGCGGGGAGAGTTGCGAGCAGGGGAGAGGTGATGTCGAGAGGATGTTGGGGAGAGGCCTGGTGATGATGATAGAGCGGCCCAGAGATGTCGTTATGATGACCCCGGGGTAGGGCCATCACATGATCCTCTGACCGAGGTCAGGGGAGAGTTTGATGATTTCCGCCACCAACTAGAGGAGGTTCTACAGGGAGTTCTCAAGAGGATGTGGGTTCAGATCCAGGATGAGGGGATCCTGGAGCAGTGTATTGGGCTTTCGACAGAGTCGTGAACCTTGATCCGTAGAGTAGCTATAGCCGGAGCTGTGATGACTGGATGGTTGCCTCCAGGACCTGAGGGACCTGGAGCTGGTGGGGTACCTCTGCCAGAGGGAGGACCTGGTGCTGGAGCACTAGAGGTGCCCTGAGGGCTACTAGATATGTAGTTGTGTATCTGATATAGACTGGTGAGTCCATTTTGTATAGTTGTGACATCCAGTTTTGTATTGGTAGGGATGAGGTGATTCACCTGCCTACGGGCGATGTACTATTTTTGTAAACACTTTATGACATGTGGACCGATATATATATATATATATGGATATACATTTTTGGATCTTTGTGTACATGTGTGATGTGTTTGTTGTTGATGATTTTTTTTATTTTTTTTATGTAGTGGATGATGTCTAATCTATATGCTGTGACAGACTTCTGATGGTTTATGTGTATGTGAAGATGTCTTCATGTGATATATGCCAATCTAGTATAATGTTAGCCATGTTATCTGCTATTTGATTGAATTGTCTTGGGATATCTGTAAATGTAATGGAATCAAAATGTCGAGATAAAAGTCTAACCTGCAGATATTTTTGAAAAAGGCAAGGATCACAGACACGGTATACATTGTTGAGATGGAGGACAACAAGTTGGGAATCTAATAAGACGCTAAGGTGACAAATACAACAATGATTGGCCTCAACGAGGAGACCAATGACGGTGGTGTACTCTGGTTGATTTTTGGTGGTTGAGCCTAAACATATGCCACTGGTGTGGAGCAGGTCATGTGAAGGTGAATAGAGGGCCCAAGTAGTCGAAGCGAGATTATGTGTCCAGTGACTAGCTCTGTCGACGTAACCAATGTGGTAGGCCGATGGAGGTGGCATCTGTCAATAACACGAGTGATAGATTAGATGGGAGGTATGGGTAAAAGAAGACTAAAAACTCTACAAAAAACGTAAAAAAGAAAAATCCTAATGTAGTATAGCTATGCTCAGGTGTAAAATTTCTTTAAGTACAACTCGTTGATGGGTTCCTTGAGAGGATGGCCTTCGGGGGAGGCCAGGATGTATGCACCTTTAGTGAGGCAATGTTGGATGATGTACGGTCCATGCCACAGGGACTCAAATTTTCCATGGCCAAGGGTATCGTGAGCAATATCGTAAGCAAGGATGAGGTCCCCTTCGTTAAATGAGCAAAGGTTTACATGGCGATCAAAGGTGGCCTTTCATCATTTTTTGGCTGCTTCATTGTTCTGTAATGAAGATTGACGATCTTCATCCAGGGATTCTAAGTTCAGCAAATGATGCTCTATTGGGACAGTGTCAGATAATAGCTCAATAGTGGTGCATAAGGTGGGAATTTCGCACTCGATGGGAAGAGTGGCCTCAACCCCGTGGACTAGATGAAAAGGTGTGAAACTAGTGGCAGTTTTGACTGCTGTGTGATAAGCCTAGAGTGCAGAAAATAACATATGATGCCAATTAGTTTTATGTTTGTTAACCATGCATTGCAACATGGTTGTTAAGACCTTGTTAACTGCATCTACCTATCCGTTGGACTGAGGGTAGTATGGTGATGCAAACTCGTGGGAGAAGCCTAACCGAGATGAGAGTTCCATGAAAATCTCATTTTCGAAATGTTTCTCGTGATCAAAGACCAGTTGGAGTGGTACTCCAAAGTGGGATATGACGTGGTTAAAGAAAAAAGGTGCTTCTCTGTCAGCGGTGTTGTTGAAGGTAGGCATGGATTCATCCCACTTGGTAAAGTAATCAACTATAATGACTATGTATTTGTGTTCGTTGTTGGATGTAGGGTTGCAAGTCATGAAGTTGATGCCCCATTTACAAAAGGGACCAGCGGTGATGACTAGGTGTAGAAGAACAGGTGGTGCGCATTCTTTGTTGGCATAAAGCTAGCATTTATCACATCATTTCATGGCATGGACACAGTCGTGAAATAATGTAGGCCAAACTTAACCTGTGCAGATGATTTTCTAAGCGGTGGACAACCCTAAGAGATGGCCTCTGCAAGCACCGGTGTGGCAATCATTCAAGACTTTGTCGGCCTCATCAATGGTTAAGCATCAACGAAGTATGGTGTCGACTCCTTGCTGATATAAGATGTCCCCGATGAAGAGGTAGCAAGGTGCCTGGTGACGAATACATCGACAATCATCTCCAGAGAGGTGGTTTCCGAATTTTTGTGTTCAGAGATAGACAAGAAGATTGCCATACCAAGGGTCATCTGAGGGGATAAAAAAAATATGTTCATCAGGGAGGTTGGTATTGACCGGAGGACTGGTAGTGTCGAAGGGAAACTCCGTGATAAGTTCGGCGAGGATGAGAGATTTCTTGCTCTTGGGTGTTGAAAATTCGAGATTGTATTCCTGAAGGATGACGATCCATCAAGAAATTTTACCGTTAATTTTTCGACGACTAAGCAAGTATTGCATGGGGTTGGAATTTGCGATGACTTTGGTAGTTCGAAGCAAAATGTAATGGCGCAGTTTATGGACTGCAAGGACAACTGTGAGGGCTAGATTTTCTTTGTGATTGTACTTCAAGGGTGTTCCCGAAAGGTTTTTACTAATGTAGTAAATCACATGCTCACGGGCATCATCCCCTATTTGGATGAGCACTCCTGCTACTGAAACGACTGAGGCTGATATGTAGAGGAGATAATTGCGGTTATAGTCAAGTGGACTAATCAACGGGGTATTGGAGAGAGCCACTTTGAGATCATCAAAAGTGGTTTGGGCATGTTTATCCCATTGAAATGGGATGTCGTGATGAAGTAAGAAAAGGAATCCATGTGCACGAGTAGCGTAATCTGGGACAAAGTGTCATAAAAAGTTGGCTTTGCCTTGAAGGCTATGTAGTTGGCATAAATTCCATGGGGGTAGAATTTTTGTGATGGCTTGGACTTTGAGGGGATCCACAGTAATGCCACATTGGGAAACTATGAACCCAAGAAGGCACCCAGGAGTGATGCAGAATATGCACTTGAGGGGGTTCAAGCGGATATTGTATTGACGAAACCTGCAGAAGATGATTCGTAGATCATCGAGATGTTGAGTGTGTTTCTTAGATCGAGCGGTGAGGTCATCTAAGCATGCGAGGATGATATGAGCTAGATCGTGAAAAACGTATGTCATAGACCATTAGAAAGTGGTGCCAGCATTCTTGAGGCCGAATGGCATGACATGATGTGCAAAGGTGCCCCAAGGGGTTGTGAATGCGGTTTTGTATTGATCGGTGGGGTGAATTGGGATTTGGTTGTAACCAGAGAAATCGTCCATGAAGGACAAAGCCTCATGACCTACACAATCATCAATTATTTGGTCGATGAAGGGTGTTAGAAAGTTTTCTTTGGGACAGGCATGATTGAGGTCGCAGAAGTATGTACAAACACAGATAGTGCCCTGTTTTTTGTTAATAGGGACAGGATTGGAGACCCATGACGTATAGTCTATGGGGTAAATGAACCCTAGGGTGCATAGTTTGTCAATCTCGGCTTTGATGGCCGCTACTTTGGATGGGTGTAGTGGTCGTTGTTTTTTCCGGACGGGTGTGATATCAGGCCAGGTGTCTATGCGACGTTCAACAATAGAGGGATCAAGGCCAGGCGAAAATGTCCCGGTATTCCTGGAAGAGGGCTTTGTAGGTGGTGAGTTCTTCTGGAGAACATGCAATGCCAATGGTGATTTCCTTGATAATTCCAGATTTTATGGAAATATATATTTTGATGGTTGGGGATATATTGGTCATATTGCCTTCCTCGAAAGCGTCGGGGGCAGGGATAGGGTTTTGAACCAATCTATATGCCATGATGGGAGAAAATATTTGATTTCGATTGTGTATATGGGGTTTTGGTTAGGCAGCATGAAGGCTTCCTATGAAATAAAGAGTGCTCTGTAGTGGAGTGCATCCCATGGGCAATCAGGGGTAGGTAACTCCTCGAGGATATCTTCATCACAATGAAACTGGCATGAATATAGGGGATCAAGAGGAGTGACCTCGGTGACTGTCACTGTGGCATTGTCTCCTTCTGATAAAGATGTAGGGGGATTGATGGAGGGGGATTGTGATGGTTCACTTGACATAAACCAAATATACAGATATTGTGGGTTAAAAATGGTAGTCAGGTGTAGAATGTTTGTGGGGAAATGAATTGGAGAATTGGGGGGATTTGGGGGTAACTCCTTATATAAATCATCTAGAAACCATGGGGGAGAAGGGAGTGCCTCAGGTTCTGGTCGGAAGCTATGAACCATATCAATTGAGAGAGTAAGGGTATTTATCGGGTCTGTTGGAGGAGGGGGGGTATGATTTTGAATAGGGTCCAGTTGACGATGCCTGTATTCAATGATCATATGACAGTGATATGTGAAATGATCAAGTGATTTGCATAGAGAGCAAGGACATCTCATCCATTCATTGACTGAGGTTGTGACATAATGGATGTCGGTGATAGGAGTTAGGGTGGGTTTTTGCTGAAAGCTCTGGTGTACAGTTGTTAGTGTCTGTCAGAATTGAGGTAACGCTAAATAGTAGTGTGTGTAATGGCCATATTTTGAACAAATGGTGCATGCAAATTTGGTTCGTAGTTCGTTGTTACTTGTGTTCTGTGAGATAGCGGCAATACTGGAGGAAGCGATGAGCAGTGGTGGTGCTCGAGGGAGTTGGATGAGATTACGTAACTCAGGGAGAGATGGACATTTGTTGGTGGGGTGTTCGTCTTTCTCGCAAGGAGGTTGGACGCATGGGGGAAGTGGAGTTATGGGTTCCTTCTTTCGCCTGCCCTTATCTGTAGTAGGGGGGTTAGTGAGTGGGGGTGTAGGGGGTATGGTGGGAGTGAGTATGGGAATCTGCATGGGGATTTCTTCTGCTTGGGGAGGGAGGGATGGTTGAGGAACCATCTCAGGTGGATGTAAATACCAAACTGGGATTGCGAGCACCATATTAGGAAGGGTAAGCGTTGCAGCAACTTGGAAATCTTGTACACCTGGTGGGGGGTAAAAGAATAGGATTTGGGTAATGGCTTGGGGGACTGTTTCCCAAACTGGGATCTGGCCCTAGGGAAGATCAGGAACGGGTCGAGCTGAATTAGTTCCAGGGGATTCCTGAGGGAGAAGTTTTGCGACTAGTGGAACGTTAGGGATGAAAGAGGCCTCGGTGGGAGGGAGGTTAGTTTCAGTTGTTTTTCTGTTGGAGGATATGACACATACTTGTGCTGAGGGATGGAGGAGCAGTGGTGCTCCGTGGTATGTCCCTAGCAAGGATGGGTCTTTAAATATTCTGGGGCCCATCTCAATGAGTGGATAGGCATCGAAATTAGTGTGGATAAAAGGGAGGATGTTATCGATGTTGGATGAAGGGTTAGGCTCGTAATGTGATACTTGATCGATGGTAATGATCTTTCAATTATGGGGAAACATCATGGTTCGGAACACAGAAGAGGCAACGGCCTTCATAGTATACATGTAGCTACGACCAAACAAGATATTGTAGTCGAGCAAGGCATCGATAACCTCGATGTCAATTAGAACGGTTTTTCCCCCAAGCTCGATGGGGACATTTTGGAAGAGTTCTTCAGGGGATGAGGGTCTTCCATCATGGGCTCTTAAGGTAATGGCAGATGGTATGAGTTCAAGGGAACCAAGTTTCTGCCATATGGATTTGGAAATGATACAGGTGGATGCGGCTTCATCAATGATGCATCGGTGAACTGTAAGGTTCCAAATTTTTACAGGGATTTGAAAAGAAATAAGAGCGGGGAGGCAAGGTTCTCCGCTGTCGAGGTCAAATGTGATGAGTCGGGTATCGACAGGGTCGACTGCTCCCAGGGCAGAAAGTAAGGACTTCCACTAGGTGGGACAAGTTTGAAGGACTTCTAAGACTAACATGGCAGCCGGAGATTGTGCCAAGTCATCGACTAAACTGTAATTATGAGTTGCCCCAGATTGAGGATTGTGGACTTTCCTGCGTAATGGGATGCAAGGAATACAAAGGGGGGTTTCAGTATTAGGGTGAGGAATTATGAGAGGGGGTCCAGTTGTGACTAGAATTGCATCTGATGTGGTGGGAGCAGATTCAGGGGGTGTTCTATACTGACGACTGTACGTTTGCAGAAGGATTTCTTCCTCACTAGTAAGGAGGATAGTGCGATCGGCAGAGGTGCCCGTATTGGGATACTGTCCCAACTGTGGTGGGGTAGGATGCATGTCTAGTTGGGTATTTATGACCCCTTAGTGTGGAATGGGGTTTTGTAGTACAGCTGGGTGGGTTGCTGCACATATGGTTGTGGGGCCTGCTAAGGTGCAAGCGGTGTTGAGGGACGTGGTCCATTCACAGAATCTTTCATCCTCTTAAAGTCAACAATTTGGGGGCAATGGTGAGTATAGTGACCAAAATCACCGCAAAGGGCACAAGGAAAGGTGGTCCTAACATTTTTGTTGTTCCTTCCTTGAATTTTGTTGTTGTTTCCCCCTTGGGGGTTTTGATTCCCCTGGTTTTGGTTGCCCTCGACAGACTGGGTCTGCTAAAGTTGGTTCTGGTTTCCTCCTGGTCCCAGATTATTATTGTTCCGATTTTTTCCTTTCTTTATGGTATTGTTCGATTGATGGGGTGGATTTTCCATGTTTAGCTGTTTAAAATTTTGATATTGTTGAATGGGAGAGGTTTGAACAAAATTAACCACAGCGTGTTGTTGGAAGATTGGTTGTTGTCATTGATGTCAACCCTAGTCATGGGTTTTGGACCAGAAGATTGATGAAGTTATTTGGACATGAAGGAAAATGAAAATGAATATACAACATCCATGAATGGATAGTATACATCATGCTCTTTCCGGTGGTATGTGGCACGTCACGTGGATCCTCATGGTTGAGGAGAAATGAATTTTTGAAGATGACAAAGTGAATTGTACATGTAGGCCCTGAAGATAATTAAAGAAAAGAAT